>JARQOD010003215.1:0-67556 GCA_033576555.1 Oophaga sylvatica | reverse complement strand
CCATCACACACACAGATAGAGATGGGCCGGCGTCACACTTGCGAGTGTGATGCGAGTAAGTCGCACGACTTTCTCGCATCAACACCCGGCACGGCCGCCCACTCTCAGACCCGAGTGTGCGGCTGCATGTATTTCTATGCAGCCGCACACTCGGGTCCGAGGGCGGGCGGCCGTGCCGGGTGTTGACGCGAGAAAGTCGTGCGACTTACTCGCATCACACTCGCCAGTGTGACGCCGGCCATAGATAGATAATAGATACCAGTAGTTAGATAGATAGATAGAAAATACGTAGATAGATGGATAATTGATAGTTAGAAATATATATAGAAAGATAGATATATAGATAGACAGAAAGATATATAGTATATTCATATATATAAAGAAGCCTACAAAAATATACCTCCACAAATATACTTCAAAAAAGAAAATGAGGTTTTTCAATATAAAAAAGTAATTTTTATTAAACAATCATTTAAAAAATAAATTTAAAATGTACATACATATACAAAAAGCGGGGATCACAAATGCAACAGAAATGCATAAATCAAGCCTAATAAGGGTATCTATGCCAATAGTCACTGAGGGTTTTTTTTTTGTAAATAATGCAGGGAGAAAAAAGGCTACTCAAATGCGATATGTCTACCTGCTATATGGTGCAGCATGAGATTCTCCTCCTTAAATAACACCCCATTATCTATGAATACATGTCCAGCTCATATGTATATAGCCAAGTGTCTTATAAACATTGTGCAGCTAAAGAAAGTGCCTTGTGCGTTGTACTTGGCAAAATAATGCCTATGTTAGATACCTGTCCCACTTAACATTAGGACCTATAAAGCAGATATTGAATAATGCTCACAAGAAAACAACAAATTCATGACTGGCAAAATATTCCCATACCTCTAAGTAGGCTGCAGCACCCCTGACGCGCGTTTCGCTAGTCGCTTCTTCCAGAGTGCACGTCCCCTCTGGAAGAAGCGACTAGCGAAACGCGCGTCAGGGGTGCTGCAGCCTACTTAGAGGTATGGGAATATTTTGCCAGCCATGAAATTGTTGTTTTCTTGTGAGCATTATTCAATATCTGCTTTATAGGTCCTAATGTTAAGTGGGACAGGTATCTAACTGTTCTGCCCGTCCTATGTGTATGTGTACATAATCCTTGCAGACAGCATAACCTTGATCCCAACAGTGATTTGATAGACACGTGATGTCTGTTACCAAGTTTATTGCAGGAATTGAATATGGTAAAAAACTGTGGAACAAATAACAGTATTTTACTATGTGCTCACAAACATGTGGCAAGCATACAATATATACACAATATACAGTGGTGAGGGAACACACTATATGCATAACATGTAGTTACATATAACATGCGGTATATCCCATGCTTACTGACCAGTCGGAAAAGCATGGACTACAACTCTCACATTTTTATAACAGCATGATGTAAACATCCCAATATTTATACGGCTGTCAAGTTCATGGTGAATGTGTTTAGGACCTACCGATTGTGCGGCTACAGATCTGGATGTAAGAGATCACTATTGGATTCTGATGTCAGGAGGTACTCAGGAATGAACTGTCTTAGTTGTATACTGAGCAAAAAAAACATGGCTGCTGGGGCTGGCTGATGAGTCATCAAAGCTATGACTCATGAACTACGGTGTGGTAGATATGTCAAAAAACCTCAATATCAACAACCAAAGACATTCTATAAAACGACCACTAGATGGTGCTGTTATACCACATAACAAATCTGAATATTTACACATGAAATTCTAGTGGAACATCACACTCCTCGCCTGGTATCTTAAAGATACCACTCTAAGGTACTTCTGGAGAGAGCAACAAAATCAGTTCAGTGACTGGTCTGAGGAAAAGTTTAGGTTCGTGTTGCCTGCAGATCTTGACCTCCACTTTCCTAACTTTTCCATCTTCACTTGGAAACACTTTGGTTATCAGTCCCAAAGGCCAGTCATTTCTTTTTGACTGAGTGTTTTTGACAAGAACAACATTACCAACCTTCATGTTGGGTTTACTGGCTTGCCATTTATTCCGGGTCTGTAAGGTAGAAACATATTGCTTTTTCCATTTATCCCAGAAGGCGTCTGCTAAAGTTTGAACCCGTCTCCACTGACACTTGTACAAGTCTTTATTATCAAACTCACCAAGAGGTGCTGATGCTGTACCAACCTTTTGGGTAAGAAGTGTGGAAGGGGTAAGCAAGAGAGGATCCTCTGGATCATTCGGTATTGGTGTCAAGGGTCTGGCTATGTGTATTAAATTAGCTATGGCTCTGTTCAGTGACCTCCAGGCAGAAAACTTGTTGAACCGTTTAGAGTCGAGCTCTCTGCTAGAAGCTCTTGTAGTGAGTACAGAAACATGAGGACGAATCTCTGCATCAGAATCTGGTTCTAACATTTCAAATGTGTCTTTCTCAAAAGTGTCTTGTACTGATTTGTAGAGGAATGCTGGTCCTGTGAGCCATGTAGTGTCTTTAAGATGGGCTGCAGGAACAGCTCTTGTTGCGTGGTCTGCTGGGTTGTGATCAGTTGATACATAACGCCACTGGGTAGGTCGTGTTGACCTCCTGATTCTTTGAACTCTGTTATGTACATAGACATAGAATATTCTAGTCTCATTGTGAATGTAACCCAGCACTACTTTACTGTCTGTATGGAACACCGTATCTTCAAGCTTTAAATCTATCTCTGTCACAATGAGCTCAGCTAGCTCTGTTGCTAGAACAGAAGCACAAAGTTCCAGTCTTGGTATGGTAAGCTCAGGACATGGTGCCAATTTTGCCTTTCCCATCACGAAGCCAATCTGGACTTGACCTTTGATATCTGTTGTTTTAAGGTAAGCGACTGCAGCGATCGCCTTTACTGAAGCGTCACAAAATATACACAACTGCTTAGTCTGAACCTCTGCAGCAGAGATGTGAGCATATGGTCTGTGAATGTGTAGATTAGACAATGTCTTTAGAGAGTCTCTCCAGGTTACCCATAGAGCTTCTTTCTCTGGGGGAAGTGGAGAGTCCCAATCACATGTGTCTGCAGTTAAATCTCTGAGGAGAGTCTTACCTTGGATGGTGACTGGTGCTGCAAATCCAAGTGGATCATATAGGCTGTTGATGGTGGATAAGACACCACGTCGTGTGAAGGGCTTTTGCTCTTGGTCAACCTGGAAGGTAAAGGTGTCAGACTTGAGATCCCAGCTGAGCCCTAAGCTGCGTTGCATGGGTATGGGTCCGTTGCAAAGTCTAGGTCTTTCAGATCGCTGGCATGATCTTGAACTGGGAAGGCTGCCATAACATCTTCGCTGTTTGAAGCTATTTTATGCAGTCTGAGGTTTGAACAGGAAAGCATACGTTGAGTCCTCTTGAGTAGGCTGATTGCAGCTTCTGGTGAGGGAAGTGACTTTAGGCCATCATCCACATAGAAGTCTCTTTCAACAAACTTCTTAACGTCTTGCCCATAGTTTTCTTCACCTTCTTGGGCAGAGAGTCGCAGTCCATAAATGGCGACAGCAGGAGATGGACTATTGCCAAAAACATGTACCTTCATGCGGTATTCTATGACGTCTTTGTTAGGGTCGTTGTCTCTGAACCAAAAAAAACCTCAAGAAGTTCCTGTGTTCTTTTTTAACTAGGAAACAATAGAACATTTGTTGTATATCAGCGACTATGGCAATAGATTCTTTACGGAATCTGATGAGGACACCAAGAAGCGTGTTATTTAGATCTGGTCCTGATAAAAGAACATCATTTAGGGAAACTCCCTGGTGTTGTGAGCTGGAGTCAAATACTACTCGGATTTGACCTGGTTTCTTGGGGTGGTAAACACCAAAGATTGGCAGATACCAGCACTCTTCTTTTTCTTTTAAAGGCGGGGCTACTTCTGCATGGTCATTTTCAAATATCTTGCTCATGAATGAGAAGAAGTGCTCCTTCATTTCTGGTCTTTTCTCAAAGTTGCGCCTGAGAGAACTGAAGCGTTTTGTGGCTTGAACTCTGTTGTTAGGAAGGCGGGTTCTCTGTGTTTTGAAAGGCAGTGGTGCTACCCAGGTATTTGTTTCATCTTTAGACAATCCTTGTTCCATTATATTTAAGAAGGTCTCATCTTCAATAGAGCAAGCGGTCTTGTTGTCTTCCTTTGTCCTCTGGAACACTGTACACCCCAGATGATCTTCATCTTCTGCACAGTCCGGGTATAACACACTTGTAGGCTTCTCTCTTACAAGGAATCTGTTAGGACAAGGCTGAAAGAGGGATGGACGTCCATTTTCCAATGTATTTGTGAAGAGAGAATTCACAGTGGTTGGCTTGTGAATGCTTCCTAGGCAGACATCGCCTATAATGACCCACCCTAGGTCGAGCTTCTGAGCATAAGCAGAACTGTGAGGACCGTTTATCTGTTTCCTCACCTTGTGGACTCTTATGATTTCTCTTCCAAGCAGAAGTACTATTGGAGCGTCTGGGTCGACTTCAGGAATTAGGTGCGCTATATTTTTTAGATGTCCATGATGTGATGCTGCTGCAGGTGTAGGAATCTCTTCTCTGTTGTTTGGGATCTGATTGCATTCTATCAGCGTAGGCAGAGGCAGGAATGTTTCACCATTTAAGGATTCAATTTGGTAACCAGTAGCTCTTCTCCCTTTTTCTTCACTCACACCTGTGCAAGTCTTAAGTGAATATGCCGAGCTGTTTCCTTTAATGTCGAAGATATCAAAGAAAGTTGAATTAGCGAGAGACCTGTTGCTCTGATCATCAAGGATGGCATACAACTTTACAGCTTTCTCTTTGTGACCAATGGGGTAAACTGTGGCAAGACAGATCTTGGAGCAAGATTTGTTGCTAAGTCCTTCTCCACAGACTTGGGTGCACTGAGGTGTCACTTCAGGAGGTGTAGGGTCTCTCTGCTCCTCGCCGTGCTCTACCACCTGGTCTGAGGGTGTGAGAGTCCATGGAGCTGGTCCTGGGTGTAAAGCTGTGTTATTCTCTTCACTGTTGCATTCTGAGCATTTAATGTTTGTTGTACAGTCTTTTGCAAGATGTGAAGTTGCTGCGCAGCACCTGTAGCAAATGTGGTTTTCTTTGAGGAAAGTTTTGCGATCTTTGAGCTGTTTTTCTCTGAATCCTCTGCATTTCAACAACGAATGTGGTTTCTTATGCAGAAGGCATTCTTTGCACGGGTCTTTAGATGAGGTCTTATCAGTCTCTGCAGTACGATAAGTTTTGCGTGAAGTGTCTTGAAGAGATACACTGGTTTTGTGTACTGCCACTGGTGTATCTCTCAGGTTACGCATTGAGACAGGTTTACCTGATTTGGGGTACGTGGTGTCAAACATTGAGAAGTCAAAGCTGGGGTCATTTCTAATCTTTGCTTGTTGGTGTACAAAGTCCACAAAGAATGAAAATGGAGGAAATGGGACGTTGTATCGTTCCTTGTATTTGGAGCCTTGACCGACCCACTTATCTATCAGACCTTGCGGAAGTTTGCGTACTATGGGATTTACTCCGCGTGCTGTGTCCAAGAATGCTAGGCCTTGTAAGTCTCCTTAAGCTTTGGCAACTTGAAGTTCTGTCAACAGATCGCTCAATTCTCTCAGTTTTTGGAAACCTTTGCCTTGCATCTTGGGGAAATCCTCAATTCTTTTGAAGAGTGCGTTTTCTATCACTTCTGGTGAGCCGTAACTGTAATGTATGTAGTACAGTTCATATAGCGTCTTGTGCTTGGGTGCGATGAAAACACAGGAGTCACAGGTTTGATATAGAAAAGTCCTGTATTACTTCATACAAGTTGGCAGAAATAGTCACACAGTTTGCAGACACAGAAACAGGAGACACAGCAGGCCAGAGTAATCCAAGCTCAGCAATCACTCTCCAATACAGATTCAGGATCTTCTTCTCTGTTACCGTAAGTCCATGCAAACGTGGGTCTTTCAAAGAGCAGGGTTCAGAGTCCACAAGTGCTTCAGAGTTCCTCAGTAGGAATAGCTGGAGTACAAGGTCCAAGGCTTACAGGAGTCAAGTCACAGGTTCACTGCAGGCTAGATTCTGAAGCACTGATTGCTCAGCTGTGGCTGCTTAAGAAGCAAAGGAGAGAATCAGGGTGGGAACATGCAAGCTGGAAACTCCATTTTGACTGAGGGCAAGATAGCTGCAGCAAGACAGAAAGTAAAATGGCTGACGAACAAACTGAGTTTCAGGAATATATACATAGAACCTTACATTACTCCCCCCTTAAGGTCAACCTCCGGATGACCTCAGACCAGGCTTGTGTGGGTACCTCTGATGAAACTGACGGAGCAAGCGAGGAGCATTAACGTTATTGACCGGTTCCCATGAGTTGTCCTCCACTGGGTAGCCCTGCCATTTAATCAGATATTGTAACTGATTTCTATACAACCTGGAATCTAAAATCCTTTCCACCACAAATTCTTCCTGACCATCGACTAGCACTGGGTCAGGGCAAGGAGAGGAACGTCCAGGAAACGTATTGGGTGTCGCAGCCTTTAGTAGGGATACATGAAAGACAGGGTGGATTCTCATAGTTCTGGGCAGTTGAAGACGACAAGCAACGGCACTTATAATTTTACTGATTTTATAGGGTCCAATGTACTTATGTCCCAACTTAGACGATGGAATCCTTAACTTAAGATTTCTGGTTGACAGCCAGACCAAGTCTCCTACCTTGAAAGCTGGTGCAGGTTTACGAAATTTATCTGCTGCTTTCTTGTACCTTTCTTGAGCCGATTCCAGATTTTCCTTTAGAAGATCCATATTCTTCTGTAAAGACGTGATTCTTTCAGCCACTGCTGGTAAAGGCGTTTCTATGGGAAATCGTGGTAGAATGTTAGGATGATAACCTAGATTAGAGTAAAAAGGAGACTGTTTAGTGGAGGCACTCTGAGAGTTGTTATACGAGAACTCAGCTAATGGAAGTAGATCCACCCAATCATCCTGTAGGTGGCAGATAAAGCAGCGGAGATACTGCTCCAGGGTTTGATTGGTTCGTTCGGTCTGTCCATTAGTCTGGGGATGAAAAGCAGAAGAAAGGTTTACTTTAATGTCCAATGCTGCACAGAAATTTTGCCAAAACCTAGAAGTGAATTGCACCCCTCGATCCGAAATAACCTCATCCGGTACTCCATGTAAGCGAAACACTGTCATGTGTGCATCGCCACGAAGATCGTCGCGGTTGCACATTCTGACTTCTCACAGCTGAGTTGCTGTTTCTTTGTGTTTGGCAGTTAGGGAGTTAATTCTGTCTGTGCTCAGTTCTGGGACTGGGTGCAGTTTTCTCCCGGCTGCAATTAATTATTTGTTGATTGGTTTCCTTTAAATCTCTGGTTGTCTGTGTTGGGAGTTGCCAGTGAAATTCTTCATGCAGACCACAGATAGGATTGTATCTGTATAGACTTAAGTTAAAGAGCTCCTTAGTTGTTTTAAGCTCACCTTGCTTAGAGTTTAATATCCCAGATCATTTATGTTCCTTCTGTGTTTGAGTGTGTATGCAAGTCTGTGTTTTCTCCAGTCTGTCTTATATGTCTAATCTTTGTATTTAGCAGAGATCAGCCCATATCCCTTTGGTGGTAATCAGATTCCTTCTTAGGACTGATTACAGGGTTCAGGGACTGATAGGAGACAGGGTTAGGCTGGAGACTTGGACCTCTGAACCATTATCAGTACCTCCAAGGTGAAGGATTAGTTAGGACCCCAGTTTAGGGTCAGGTTAGACCCCCGGTCCTCCTCTTTCCTGTGACAGTGTATCAAGTCCTCAAGATTAACCCTGAGTTCAACGGATATCGTGTCAGGTAAATCTATTCTATATTTACATGCTGATGTTGCTAATCTATATGTTGTATAGAGTGTTGTTCTTTTAAGAATAGTTTACTGACATCGTACACATATCATAAGACCGCGTGACATTTTCACTGGCCAATAAAATTATTCCTAGTTGCCATGGATCCAGTAGCCCAGCTGGCTCTGCAGTTGCAGGGATTATCCATGGAGCTGACGGACATTAAGTCCAAGGTTTTGTCTCCCTCGGAGCAAACCAGATTTGAACCTAAAGTAGCTCTCCCGGACAGGTTCACTGGTGGGCGAGACAAATTTTTTACCTTCAGGGAAGCATGTAAATTGTATTTTCGGCTTCGGCCTCGATCATCAGGGAGTGAAGAGCAGAGAGTGGGAATTGTTATCTCGCTCCTACAAGGGGACCCTCAATCCTGGGCCTTCTCCCTTCCTCCGGGATCCCCGGCTCTACAGTCAGTAGATCGATTTTTTACTGCCCTGGGTTTGGTATATGATGACCCAGATCGGGTCTCTCTTGCTGAGACAAAATTACGTAAGATACAGCAGGGAGATCGTCCGGCGGAGGAATTTGCTTCTGAGTTCCGTAGATGGGCCACAGATACTCAGTGGAATGACCCAGCTCTTAGGAGCCAGTTTTGTCATGGGCTTTCTGACAAATTAAAGGATGTTTTGGCTCAGTATGATTCTCCTCCATCACTGGAGGCTGCTATGGCCCTAGCTATCCGTACTGATAGACGGCTCCGGGAGAGGTGCGAGGTAACTCCGCCCCCTGTTGTTACTCCACCTACTACTAAAGTCCCTTATGTTGAGGTTCCCCTTGTCTGTTCGGAGGAGCCTATGCAGTTGGGTGGGACATCATTTCGTAGGAGGGGATTGGCGGTACGCCGCAGGACTAGAAGGTGTTTCTTCTGCGGGAAAGAGGGACATTTTGTTGGGGGATGTCCATCCCGTGCCTTGTTGAGCAAAAAGTCGCCGGAAAACTGTTAATCCCAGGTTGTGTGGTGGACGACAACCTGGGAGTATGTATTTCGTCCGCTAGTTCTTCTCAGTTCCTTGTACCAGTGGAGGTGGTGGTTGGTACGAGAGTGGAGAGATTTTCTGTTCTTCTTGATAGTGGGTCCGGGGCTAATCTGGTTGACGCTCAGTTTGCTCAGGTTCAAGGTATGCATCTGAGTGTATTGGTCAAACCGATCCCTATATTCTCCATTGACGCCAGGCCTCTCGGCCAAGGTAGCTTTGTTCATGAGGTTCATAACATTGACCTTCGGGTAGGGGCAATACATAGGGAACTATTATCTTGTTATGTGTTGGAGGGTCTACCTACTCCTATTGTGTTGGGACTTCCTTGGTTGGTTAAACATAACCCTGTGATTAATTGGCAGTCCAGAGATATAAGCCAATGGGGGGAGTTTTGCAAAAGTAACTGCATGAACACAGTCATCAGTGCGGTCGTGCCTAGTACTCTGCCTCCTTTTTTGGAGGACTTTGGGGATGTGTTCTCTGAGGAGGGGTGTCAGGAGTTGCCTCCTCATCGCGTGTATGACTGCTCTATTAATTTACTTCCTGATGCTAAGTTACCTAAAGCTAGGTTATATAACCTTTCTGGTCCTGAGAGGCAGGCTATGAAAGATTATATTTCGGAAAGTCTGGCCAAAGGGCATATTAGACCTTCATCTTCCCCAGTGGCCGCGGGGTTCTTCTTTGTGAAGAAAAAAGATGGAGGCCTACGCCCTTGCTTGGATTTCCGCGAACTTAATCGGATTACTGTTCGAGATCCGTATCCACTCCCTCTGATTCCTGATCTCTTCAATCAAATTGTTGGCGCCAAATGGTTCTCTAAATTGGATCTCAGGGGGGCGTATAATCTGATTAGGATAAAAGAGGGGGATGAGTGGAAAACGGCGTTTAACACGCCGGAGGGACATTATGAGAACCTTGTCATGCCTTTTGGTCTGACTACTGCACCAGCAGTATTCCAACATTTTGTTAATGACATTTTTCGTCATCTGGTGGGGCTGTTTGTGGTTGTATATTTGGACGACATTTTAATTTACTCGCCAGATCTTGTGTCTCATCAGGAGCATGTGAGACAGGTGTTGCAGATCTTGCGAGACAATAAACTATACGCCAAACTGGAAAAGTGTGTATTCGCCGTACAGGAACTTCAGTTTTTGGGTTTCTTGGTGTCAGCCTCCGGTTTCCGTATGGACCCTGAAAAGGTGAGAGCAGTGCTTGAATGGGATCAGCCAGAGGATCTTAAGGCTCTGCAGCGTTTTCTGGGGTTTGCTAACTACTACCGGAAATTTATTTGTAATTTCTCATCTGTTGTCAAACCTCTCACTGACATGACAAGAAAAGGGACGGATTTTTCTAAATGGTCGGACAAAGCTTGCCAAGCTTTTTCCTCTTTGAAAAAATGTTTTGCTTCGGCACCCGTTCTCATCCAACCAGATGCATCACAGCCGTTCGTTGTATAGGTGGACGCGTCTGACGTAGGGGTGGGTGCAATATTGTCCCAGGGTCCGTCCCTGGTAAATGGCATCCGTGCGCTTTCTTTTCTAAAAAATTGTCGTCCGCCGAGAGGAATTATGATATCGGCAATAGGGAACTTTTGGCCATTAAGTTGGCTTTTGAAGAATGGCGTCACTTTTTGGAGGGGGCAGTCCACCCGGTCACCGTCATTACTGATCACAAGAACCTGCTGTATTTGGAATCTGCTAAGCGTCTGAATTCCAGACAAGCTCGATGGTCGTTGTTTTTTACCAGGTTTAATTTTGTTGTCACTTATCGCCCTGGATCTAAGAATGTTAAGGCGGATGCCTTGTCTCGCAGTTTCCCAGGGGCCGGGAAAATGGATGACCCGATTCCCATCCTTCAGGAGGGGGTGGTAGTGTCGGCTGTATGTTCTGAGCTTGAGGAGGAGGTGTTAGAGGCTCAGGGGGACGCCCCTGCAGGACCTCCAGGGAGACTGTTTGTCCCAAATCAGTTGAGACAAAAGGTTATTGAGGCACATCATAATTCTGCTTTAGCAGGACATCCAGGGAGTAAGGCTACTTTAGATCTCCTTTATCGCCGGTTTTGGTGGCCTAACGTTAATAAAGATGTTTTAACTTTTGTCGCGTCCTGTGGGGTTTGTGCTCGCTCTAAGACCCCTCATACCCGTCCGTCTGGGACCCTCTTACCCTTGAAACTTCCGGAGCGTCCATGGACTCATTTGTCTATGGACTTCATCACGGACCTTCCTCAGTCGTCAGGGAAGACTGTCATACTGGTGGTTGTTGACAGGTTCAGTAAGATGGCACATTTCATTGCTCTTCCTGCCCTCCCTAATGCTAAAACTCTGGCGCAGGTGTTCATTGGGGAGATTGTGAGACTTCATGGGTTGCCTTCTGATGTGGTGTCAGATAGGGGGTCTCAGTTTGTGTCCAAGTTTTGGAGGGCATTTTGTTTACATCGGGGGATGCAATTGTCATTTTCCTCGGCTTTTCATCCGCAGACCAATGGTCAGACAGAGCGTCTGAATCAAAGCCTAGAGACTTATCTTCGGTGTTTTGTCTCAGAGAACCAGGAGGACTGGTCTTCTTTCTTGCCTCTGGCAGGTTCGCTCTTAACAACAGGCGGAGCGAGTCCACTGGTAAGTCCCCGTTTTTTGGGGCATATGGTTTTCATCCCCAGTTTTGTACATTCAATGGGGGGGGCCCTTCTGGGGTTCCTGAGGAGGAGCGTTTCTCGTCGTCACTTGCTTCAGTGTGGAGAGGTGTATTGAATAATCTGAGTGCTATGGGGAACCGTTATAAACGTATGGCTGATAGGAGGAGAGTTTCTGGTCCAGATCTTAATGTGAACGATCTGGTATGGTTGTCTACCAGGAATATAAAACTTAAAGTTCCCTCCTGGAAGCTGGGCCCCAGATTCATCGGGCCGTACAGGATCAGTTCCATAATTAATCCTGTGGCATTTCGTCTGGACCTCCCTCCTACGTTTAAAATTCATAATGTGTTCCACAAGTCATTACTTAAGAGGTACGTGGCACTAGTCATACCATCACCTCTACCTCCTCCTCCAGTGGTGGTCAATGGTAACTTGGAGTTTCAAGTGTCAAAGATCATTGACTCACGTCTGAATCGCCGGTCCCTTCAGTACTTGGTGCATTGGAAGGGGTATGGTCCAGAGGAGAGGACGTGGGTTCCTGCGTCTGACATTAACGCAGATCGTTTGGTGCGGACCTTCCACAGAACTCACCCGGGCAAACCTGGCCCTGAGGGTCCGGAGGCCCCTCGTAGAAGGGGGGGTACTGTCATGTGTGCATCGCCACGAAGATCGTCGCGGTTGCACATTCTGACTTCTCACAGCTGAGTTGCTGTTTCTTTGTGTTTGGCAGTTAGGGAGTTAATTCTGTCTGTGCTCAGTTCTGGGACTGGGTGCAGTTTTCTCCCGGCTGCAATTAATTATTTGTTGATTGGTTTCCTTTAAATCTCTGGTTGTCTGTGTTGGGAGTTGCCAGTGAAATTCTTCATGCAGACCACAGATAGGATTGTATCTGTATAGACTTAAGTTAAAGAGCTCCTTAGTTGTTTTAAGCTCACCTTGCTTAGAGTTTAATATCCCAGATCATTTATGTTCCTTCTGTGTTTGAGTGTGTATGCAAGTCTATGTTTTCTCCAGTCTGTCTTATATGTCTAATCTTTGTATTTAGCAGAGATCAGCCCATATCCCTTTGGTGGTAATCAGATTCCTTCTTAGGACTGATTACAGGGTTCAGGGACTGATAGGAGACAGGGTTAGGCTGGAGACTTGGACCTCTGAACCATTATCAGTACCTCCAAGGTGAGGGATTAGTTAGGACCCCAGTTTAGGGTCAGGTTAGACCCCCGGTCCTCCTCTTTCCTGTGACAGTGTATCAAGTCCTCAAGATTAACCCTGAGTTCAACGGATATCGTGTCAGGTAAATCTATTCTATATTTACATGCTGATGTTGCTAATCTATATGTTGTATAGAGTGTTGTTCTTTTAAGAATAGTTTACTGACATCGTACACATATCATAAGACCGCGTGACATTCACATCTTTAATCATCAAATCTGATGTCTGTTTTGCAGTGGGTAAGCCGACACAAGGGATAAAATGAGCTGCCTTTGTTAGACGGTCAACCACCACTAGAATGGTGTTCTTCCCCTGAGAGGTTGGTAACTCCACAATGAAGTCCATAGAAATGGATCCCCACGGGCGGGACGGGGTGGGAAGAGGCTGTAACAGACCAGTTGGTGAGGAGCGAGGTGTTTTGCATCTTGCACAGACCTCACATGAAGTGACATAATTCAAAACATCCTTCCTGCAAGTGGGCCACCAAAAGAAACGAGAAAAAAATTCCTGTGTCTTTAGAATTCCTCTGTGCCCAGCTATCTTGGAATCGTGAATGAGTTGCAATACTCTTAATCTGACTGTTTCAGGAATATACAGACGTTGTCCCTGAATCCACACACCATTCTTAAAGACAAGACTTACGTCCCTTGGGGGTTGTGCCAAAAAGGAATCCGCATGGTATGCTTCCTTGATGTCCTTAAGTAGGTCTTGATTATGAATTACTCCTAGGAATCTAGAGTCAGGAAGAATAGTCTTAGGAGGAGTAATTGGACGTGTCTCTGCTGAGTAAATCCTAGAGAGTGCATCAGCCTTTCCATTGCGCGATCCTGGTCTATAAGAGATGATAAAATTAAATTGGTTTAAGAAAAGATTCCAGCGAGCCTGGCGAGGAGTCAGGCACTTAGCCGACCTGATAAACTCAAGGTTACGATGGTCTGTCAGGACGACTATTTGCTGTGCAGCTCCCTGAAGAAGGTGTCTCCATTCTTTGAAGGCGGCAATAATGGCCAACAACTCTCTATTGCCCACATCGTAGTTCCTCTCAGCCGAAGACAACTACTGGGAAAAGAAGGCACAGGGATGCAAGACATTCTTCTCACCTGTTCTCTGAGAGAGTATAGCTCCAACGGCACAGTCTGAAGCATCCACCTCTATTATGAAGGCAAGCTCGGGGTTGGGATGTACTAGGATAGGTGCAGTGGTAAATTTATCTTTTAGACGGGAAAATGCTTCCTGGGCTTGGGGAGTCCAGGAAAACCTAGACTCTTTCCGGGTAAGTTGAGTGATAGGTGACACTACCTCAGAGAAATTTCTAATGAAACGTCTATAGAAGTTGGCAAACCCGATGAAGCGCTGTACCTCCTTCACATTTCTAGGACTTGGCCAATCCTTGATGGCTTGGGTTTTGCTTCCATCCATACTAATTCCTTGTGTAGACAGTACATACCCCAGAAATTGAATTTCGGTCCTATGGAATTCACACTTTTCAAGTTTGATGTAAAGATGATTTTGTCTTAGACGTTCCAAGACCATTCTCACATGTCCATGATGTTCCTCTGTGGAGTTAGAAAAAATTTAGAATATCATCCAAATAAATTACCACGAATGTATCTAGGAGATCCCTGAAGATGTCATTCACCAAGTGTTGGAAAGTGGCTGGGGCGGTACTCAGACCAAAAGGCATAACTAGATATTCAAAGTGTCCATAGCGTGACCTGAATGCAGTCTTCCATTCATCCCCAGGTCTAATACGGACTAAGTTATAGGCCCCACGAAGATCTAGTTTAGAAAAAATTTTGGCATGTCGCACTCTCTCCAATAACTCAGGGATTAAAGGCAATGGATAACGGTTTCTAATAGTAACCTTATTGAGTTCCCTATAGTCTACGCATGGTCTCAGAGATCCATCTTTCTTCTTTACAAAGAAGATGGGTGCACCTGCAGGAGATGAAGAGGGGCGTATGAAGCCCTTGGCTAGATTTTCATCTATATAATCCTTTAAAGCCTTTAGCTCGGGCCCCGCCAGGGGTAGATCTTACCAAAAGGTATCTCTGCTCCAGGCAATAATTCAATTGGACAATCATATGGACGGTGAGGAGGAAGCTGGTCAGCGTTCTTCTTGTCACATAAATCCACATAGTCCTGGTATACAGCTGGTAGTTCAGGGACTGACATGATTCCTTTAGGAACAGAGCAAGCTGAAACTTTTGGACTCATCTGTTTCTCTGGAAAGTGTAATTCCTTGGTCTCCCAGTAAATGGTAGGATTCTGAGCCTGCAGCCATGGTAGCCCTAGAATAATGGGAAAGTGGGGAGAAGAGATAAGCATAAAGGACAGTTTCTCTTGATGATCTTTACCCATAAGAACCCTCAAAGGCTCTGTTTCCTGATCCACTGGTCCAGAGGTCAGCAGGGAGCCATCCACAGTTTCCATCTGTACTGGAGTAGCCTTCTTCACTGAACGTATTCCCTGTTTCAGAGCAAAGGAGACATCCATAAAATTTCCACTTGCCCCTGAGTCGATCATAGCAGAGCTAGACACCCAAGCTGAGTCAACCCAGAGTTTGATGGAAAGAAAGCAATGAGAATTGTTTTTCTTACAACTCAGCTGGGACACCGCTGAGGAAACTTGAAAAATGGCAGCGTTTACACAGTCAACGTCCTCAGAGGTAACGGAGTTTAAGTCCGAGAAATCAAGATCTGTTGCTGCAGATCTCTCTGGAGCCTGAGGCTCGGACCTGACAGATCCCCTCTCGCAACACTCACAATGAATGAGTGCTGCAGTAGTCTTACGAGAACGGCTGGGGCAGTTTATAATGAAGTGCCCTGACTTACCACAATAGAAACATAGATTCTCCTTAAAACGATGTTCCTTGCGTGCATCACTAACCCGTCGTTGTAAAGAGTCTACCTGCATGGGTTCAGGTTCAGGTTCCCGTGTAATCCTACTCAAAGGTTCCTTAGCTGGAGAGGAAGGTAGGAAAAGGTTAGTACGATTGCTTTCGAACCATCTCTCTTGCCTGCGTTCAGTCAGACGAGTATCAATACGGATGCAGTAGTTAATAAAGTCACCTAACACAGTGGGAGGGTCGGCACGAGCAAGTTCATCCTTAATCAGTGGAGATAACCCCTTTCGAAAAATAGATTTTTTGGCGGAACTGTCCCAGGTGGTATCAAGGGCCCATCTCCTGAAATCCAAGGCATATTCAGCTACCGAGTGCTTACCTTGGCGCAAAGCTAACATGGCTGCTTCAGCTGTTGCACCTCGATTGGGGTCATCAAACACCTGCCCCATGGCTGAAATAAAATCATCAAGGTGATTCAAACAATCATCCTCAGTCTCAATCAGAGGGTTTGCCCACATTAAAGCCTTGTTGGTAAGCAACATAATTATAGTAAGCACCTTAGATCGTTCAGTGGAAATTGTGAAGCATGTGCAGAAAAAAAAAGATTGCATTGATTAATAAATCCCCTGAATTTCTCACGTTCACCGCCAAAACGAAAAGGGGGCAACTTGGGAATCCCAGCACTCGGGGCTACGGCAGGAGCCTGGACTCGCCCCTCTAGAACCTCAATCCTGGCTCGCAAATCCTGGGTAGTCTGTCCAACCACTTGCAAATTGTGATTATTGAGGTCCTGTAGATTTGTAAAACGGGTCTTTATATTCTGCAAATCTGCAAGGATATTATCAGTCACTCCGCAAAGTTCCTTTATGCGGGCCTCCATTTTCCAGATCTTTTAAGACAGGATTACTGGAATGGTTGTGAGAAGTCACAACCACTATCATCACAGAAAGTTTCAACCAGACATCTGATATCCAGAGTTACAGCAGACAAAAAAGAGAAAAGAAAGGAAAAAAAAAAAACAATAGTGTTTACCTGTGGTAACACTGCAAAAAGAAAAAACTTAAGGGAATTGCTCACCTGGAATGGTTGTGAGAAGTCACAACCACTGTCATCACAGAAAGTACAACCGGACGTCTGATATCCACAGTACAGCAGACACAGCCTTCCAGACCCAGCAGACACTAACGTTTTTGGCTTCAGAATCTTGTAATGTATGTAGTACAGTTCATATAGCGTCTTGTGCTTGGGTGCGATGAAAACACAGGAGTCACAGGTTTGATATAGAAAAGTCCTGTATTACTTCATACAAGTTGGCAGAAATAGTCACACAGTTTGCAGACACAGAAACAGGAGACACAGCAGGCCAGAGTAATCCAAGCTCAGCAATCACTCTCCAATACAGATTCAGGATCTTCTTCTCTGTTACCGTAAGTCCATGCAAACGTGGGTCTTTCAAAGAGCAGGGTTCAGAGTCCACAAGTGCTTCAGAGTTCCTCAGTAGGAATAGCTGGAGTACAAGGTCCAAGGCTTACAGGAGTCAAGTCACAGGTTCACTGCAGGCTAGATTCTGAAGCACTGATTGCTCAGCTGTGGCTGCTTAAGAAGCAAAGGAGAGAATCAGGGTGGGAACATGCAAGCTGGAAACTCCATTTTGACTGAGGGCAAGATAGCTGCAGCAAGACAGAAAGTAAAATGGCTGACGAACAAACTGAGTTTCAGGAATATATACATAGAACCTTACAGTAACACTCCTCCAGTCTCTCCCATATCAGGTTTAGTCCTCTGTCGGGATAGTCTAAATTGATGTCCCTAATCCGTTTTGCATGCTCTGTGGATTCATTTCCTAGCCACTTGACTAAAAGGTCAACCTCCTCGTTTGCAGACAGATCCAGATCTTTGATTGTATTTCTGAATGAGGATCGCCATGCTCTATAGCCTTCAGGTTTGTCGTTAAACTTGGAGAGTCCTTGGGTTATCAACTCACGTCGAGCAAGGAATTTGAGAACATCTGACATACCTTGATTTCTGTTTGATGAATCTTGAAACGAGCTGAGGTGCAGAGCTCATGTGGGTTAGAGTAGTCTTTAAACTTGTCTTTGTTGTAATAACTACCATCTACTTGTTCCTTCTTGAAGGCTGGAGCTGCTCTGCAGTTGTCTGTCGGTTGGAATGCAGGTTGCATTGGGGACCGATGATATATAAAGTTACTGTCTTGCTTGATGTATGGCATTTGGAAGGCTGAGGCTGCTTGTTGTGTGACAGGATTAGGCTGGAGTTTGTAAGCAGGGGTTGACTCAGCTCCTGGACCGTAATACAGACCGTCATCTGACTTAGCATACTGCAGTACGTATTTTGAAGTGTGTCGTGTTTTGTCCTGTTGACTGAGCTCTGATCCAAGAATACTGCTGCGTCTATTACTTGCGGTACTTGCTGCCTCCTCCAAAACTTCAGCCTCTGCCATTGCAACTGGGCTTCCCTCTCCAATGCTAGTTTTTTCATGTGTGCTTGTTGTTCGGCCAGAGCTGCTTTCATGCGTGCTTCCTCTGCTTCCATGTGTGCCTTCATTTGTGCTTCCTCTGCTTCTAATTGCCTTTCTTGTTCAGCAAACGATGCTCGCACTTTGGCAGCTTCTGCTTTTGCGCGGGCAATGGCGATGGTAGAGCTGCTCACTGACTTCTTTGAGCTTTTGCAGCTGGCTGAGATTGCAGATCTTGTGGTGAATGATCTACCTTCTGCGGCTGACATGGTGACGCTCTGACAGGATTCGCGCCCTTTTTTTTTTTTTTTTCTTTTTCAGGCTTGACAGAAGCTTGGTTTCACGACGATCACTATGTGCGAGCTGCGGTATCTTCTATCCAGCTTGTAGCGGGCAGTTTTACCGCGATCAGTATGTGAGAATCCGCAGTTCTATCCAGCCTGCGAGGGTTAATCGTTTTTTACTGTTCTGCCCGTCCTATGTGTATGTGTACATAATCCTTGCAGACAGCATAACCTTGATCCCAACAGTGATTTGATAGACACGTGATGTCTGTTACCAAGTTTATTGCAGGAATCGAATATGGTAAAAAACTGTGGAACAAATAACAGTATTTTACTATGTGCTCACAAACATGTGGCAAGCATACAATATATACACAATATACAGTGGTGAGGGAACACACTATATGCATAACATGTAGTTACATATAACATGCGGTATATCCCATGCTTACTGACCAGTCGGAAAAGCATGGACTACAACTCTCACATTTTTATAACAGCATGATGTAAACATCCCAATATTTATACAGCTGTCAAGTTCATGGTGAATGTGTTTAGGACCTACCGATTGTGCGGCTACAGATCTGGATGTAAGAGATCACTATTGGATTCTGATGTCAGGAGGTACTCAGGAATGAACTGTCTTAGTTGTATACTGAGCAAAAAAAACATGGCTGCTGGGGCTGGCTGATGAGTCATCAAAGCTATGACTCATGAACTACGGTGTGGTAGATATGTCAAAAAACCTCAATATCAACAACCAAAGACATTCTATAAAACGACCACTAGATGGTGCTGTTATACCACATAACAAATCTGAATATTTACATAGGAAATTCTAATGGAACATCACACTAACATAAGCATTATTTTGCCAAGTACAACGCACAAGGCACTTTCTTTAGCTGCACAATGTTTATAAGCCACTTGGCTATATACATATGAGCTGGACATGTATTCATAGATAATGGGGTGTTATTTAAGGAGGAGAATCTCATGCTGCACAATATAGCAGGTAGATATATCGCATTTGAGCAGCCTTTTTTCTCCCTGCATTATTTACAAAAAAAAAACCCTCAGTGACTATTGGCATAGATACCCTTATTAGGCTTGATTTATGCATTTCTGTTGCATTTGTGATCCCCGCTTTTTGTATATGTATGTACATTTTAAATTTATTTTTTAAATGATTTGTTTAATAAAAATTACTTTTTTATATTGAAAAACCTCATTTTCTTTTTTGAAGTAAGAAATATATATAGGTAGATAGATAAAATGGTACATAAATAGTTAAAGACACACACGCGCACACACACACAAAATAACGCAATAGTTAATAAAAAAAAAATAGGAAAAAAAATGGCGTGGGCTCCCGCGCAATTTTCTGTCCCAGAGGGGGAAAGCCAACAGCCGGGGCCAATATTTCTAGCCTGGGAAGGGGTTAATACCCATGGATCTTAACAGGCTATGAATATCAGTCCGCAGCTAGCCTTCACTGGCTATTAAAATAGGGGGACCCCCCCAAAAAATGACGTGGGGTCCCCCTATAATTTATAGCCAGTAAGGCTAGGCAGACAGCTGCAGGCTGATATTCATAGCCTAGGAAGGGGCCATGGATATTGGCGCCCCCCCTGGCTAAAAATACCAGCACCCAGCCGCCCCAGAATTGGCGCATCTGCACGATGCGCCAATTCCGGCACTTAGCCCCTCTCTTCCCACTGCCCTGTAGCGGTGGGATATGGGGTAATAAGGGGTTAATATCACCTTGCTATTGTAAGGTGATATTAAGCCGGTTAATAATAGAGAGGCGTCAATAAGACGCCTATCCATTATTAATCTTATATTAATAAAGGGTTAAAAAAAAAACCCACGCATAATAATAAATTATTTTAATGAAATAAAACACAAGACGGTTTTCATTACTCTTTATTATACGCTCAGATCCAAGCGACGCCCTCGATCTCCTGTACTAAAACGTAAAAAAATAAAACAACCAATTAACCCCTTCCCGACCTTTGACACAGCGTATGCGTCATGAAAGTCGGTGCCAATCCGACCTATGACGCATACCCTGCGTCATGAAAGGATCGCGTTCCTGCGGGCCGGGAGACCGGGGTCACTGAAAGGTCACCCGACCCGCAGTTACAGGACCCTTTGTGCTTCACCACAGGGGGGTTGGCTTAACCCCCCGTGGCCACGATCGCTCTGATTGGCTGTTAAAAGTGAAACAGCCAATCAGAGCAATCTGTAATATTTCACCAATTTAATTGGTGAAATATTACAATCCAGCCATGGCCGATGCTGCAATAGCATCTGCCATGGCTGGACACCGAGACCTGACCCCCCCACACCGAGTCACGGCGGCGATCGGCCGCCGCCACCGAAAGATGGCAGCGAACGGTCACCGCCGTCACTAACAGCTCCCCTCCTCCTTTGCTCCGGTGCCCCCACCTTCCGATCCCCCCCCCAACCTTCCGACCACCCTACTCACCTCTCCCGATCCACCGATGTCCCTGGATCGGTCCCGGCGTCCGCCCGGGCCTCTTCATGGGCGCCGCCATCTTGGAAAATGGCGGGCGCATGCGCAGTGCGCCCGCCGGCCGGCGCATGCGCAGTGCGCCCCCCAGTGTCCAAAAATGTATTTTGATCACTGTGATAAACTGTCACAGTGATCAAAATAAAAAAAAGTAAATGAACCCCCCCTTTATCATAGGTAGGGACAAATAAAAAAAATAAAGATTTTTTTTTTTTTTTTTCCTATTAGGCCCTGTGCACACGTTGCGGATTTTGCTGCGGATCCGCGGCGTATTTTGCTGCGGATCCGCGGCGGATTTCGCTGCTGATCCGCGGCGGATCAGCAGCGAAATCAGCCGCGGATGCGCAGCGATATCCGCCGCAGATCAGCAGCGAAATCCGCCGCGGATCCGCAGCAAAATACGCCGCGGATCCGCAGCAAAATCCGCAACGTGTGCACAGGGCCTAATAGGAAAAAAAAAAAAAAAAGACTGATTTCGCTGCAGATCCGCGACTGATTTCGCTGCGAATCCACAGCGGATTTTGCTGCTGATCCGCGGCGGATTTCGCTGCTGATCCGCGGCGGATCTGCGGCTGATTTCGCTGCTGATTCGCGGCGGATTTCGCTGCTGATCCGCTGCGGATTTCGCTGCTGATCCGCTGCGGATTTCGCTGCGGATCCGCGGCGGATTTCGCTGCTGATCCACGACTGATTTTGCTGCTGATTCGCTGCGGATCCGCAGCGGATTTCGCTGCTGATCCGCGGCTAATTTTGCTGCTGATTCGCTGCTGATCCGCGGCTGATTTCGCTGCTGATCCGCGGCTGATTTCGCTACTGATCCGCGGCTGATTTCGCTGCTGATCCGCGGCTGATTTCGCTGCTGATCCGCGGCGGATTTCGCTGCTGATCCGCGGCGGATTTCGCTGCGGATTCGCGGCGGATTTCGCTGCTGATCCGCGGCAGATTTCGCGATCGCGCGGATTTCGCGCTGTCCCCGGCGGATTTCGCTGCTGATCCGTGGCGGATTTCGCTGCTGATCCACGGCGGATGTCGCTGCTGATCCGCGGCGGATCCGCGGCTGATTTCGCTGCTGATTCGCGGCGGATTTCGCTGCTGATTCGCGGTGGATTTCGCTGCTGATCCCCGACTGATTTTGCTGCTGATTCGCTGCGAATCCGCAGCGGATTTCGCTGCTGATCCGCGGCTGATTTCGCTGCTGATCCGCTGCTGATTTCGCTGCTGATCCGCAGCGGATTTCGCTGCTGATTCGCGGCGGATTTCGCTGCTGATCCCTGACTGATTTTGCTGCGGATCCGCGGCTGATTTTGCTGCTGATCCACGGCGGATTTCGCTGCTGATCCGCGACTGATTTTGCTGCTGATTCACTGCGGATCCGCAGCGGATTTCGCTGCTGATCCGCGGCTGATTTCGCTACTGATCCGCGGCTGATTTCGCTGCTGATCCGCGGCTGATTTCGCTGCTGATCCGCGGCGGATTTCGCTGCTGATTCGCTGCAGATCCGCGGCGGATTTTGCTGCGGATCCGCGGCTGATTATCTGCTGATTCATCTGCGCTAGCGGGTATAGCATAACGCGATCGCGTTATGCTATACCGTTACCAGCCGGTCACCGCTACGTGTTGAACGGGCTGGTAAAACGCAATATGAACCCAGCCTTAGGGTTAGAACTAGGGTTAGGGTTAGCATTAGGGTTAAGGTTAGAATTACGGTTAGGGTTGGAATTAGGGTTAGGGTTGGAATTAGGGTTAGGTTGGAATTAGGGTTAGGCTTGTAGTTAGGTTTATGGTTAGAGTTGGGATTAGGGTTAGGGGTGTGTTGGGGTTAGGGTTATGATTAGGGTTTGTATTAGGGTTAGGTGTGTGTAGGGGTTAGGGTTGGGGTTAGGGGTGTGTTGGGGTTAGGGTTGGAGTTAGAATTGAGGGGTTTCCACTATTTAGGCACATCAGGGGGTCTCCATACGCGACATGGAGCCACCATTGATTCCTGCAAATTTTGCGTTCAAAAAGTCAAACAGTGCTCCCTTTATTCCAAGCCCCGACGTATGCCCAAACAGTGGTTTATCCCCACATATGGGGTATCAGCGTACTCGGGAAAAATTGCACAACAACTTTGGGGGTTCTAATTTCTCCTGTTAACATTGGGAAAAAAAATTGGGGACTAAAAATTATTTTTGTGGAAAAAAAATGATTTTATATTTTCACGGCTCTGCGTTATAAACTTCTGTGAAGGACTTGGAGATTCAAAGTGCTTATCACACATCTATAGGAGTTCCTTGGGGGATCTAGTTTCCAAAATGGGGTCACTTGTGGGGAGTTTCTACTGTTTAGGCACATCAGGGACTCTGCAAACGTAACATGACGCCCGAAGACCATTCCATCAAGTGGGCATTTCAAAACGTCGCTACTTCCCATCCGAGCCCCGACGTGTGCCCATATAGTAGTTTTCTCCCACATATGGGATATCAGCATACTCAGGACAAATTGGACAACAACTTTTGGGTCTAATTTCTCATGTTACCCTTGGGAAAATAAAAAAATTGGGGACTAAAAGATCCTGATTGTGGAAAAAATATGATTTTTTTATTTTCATGCCCGGGCGTTATAAACTTCTGTGTAGCCCTTGGGGGTTCAAAGTGCACACCACACATCTAGATAAGTTCTTTGCCGGGTCTAGTTTCCAAAATGGGGTCACTTGTGGGGAGTTTCTACTGTTTAGGCACATCAGGGGCTCTGCAAACGTAACAAGATGCCCGCAGACCATTCCATCAAGTCGGCATTTCAAAGCGTCACTACATCCCTTCCGAGCCCTGACGTGTGCCCAAACAGTGGTTCCCCCCCACATATGGGGTACTAGCGTACTCAGGAGAAACTGGACAACAACTTTGGGGGTCCAATTTCTCCTGTAACCATTGTGAAAATAAAAAACAGTGGGCTAAAAAATCATTTTTTGAGAAAAAAAAATGATTTTTTATTTTCGCGGCTCTGCGTTATAAACTTCTGTGAAGCACCTGGGGGTTCAAAGTGCTCACAATGCATCTAGATAAGTTCCTTAGGGCGTCTAGTTTCCAAAATGGGGTCACTTGTGGGGGAGCTCCAATGTTTAGGCACACAGGAACTCTCCAAATGCGACATGGCAACCGCTAAATATTCCAGCATATTTTCCATTCAAAAGTCAAATGGCGCTCCTTCCCTTCTGAGCCCTGCAGTGCGCCCAAACAGTGGTTTATGACCACATATGAGGTATCTGTGTACTCAGGAGAAATTGCCCAACAAATTTTAGGATCCAATTTATACTGTTGCCCATGTGAAAATGAAAAAAACTGAGGCTAAAAGAAAATTTTTGTGAAAAAAAAGTACTTTCTTTTTTTACAGATCAATTTGTGAAGCACCTGGGGGTTCAAAGTGCTCACTATGCATCTAGATAAGTTCCTTAGGGGGTCTAGTTTCCAAAATGTGGTCACTTGTGGGGGAGCTCCAATGTTTATGCACACAGGGACTCTCCAAATGCGACATAGCAACCGCTAAATATTCCAGCATATTTTCCATTCAAAAAGTCAAATGGCGCTACTTCCCTTCTGAGCCCTGCCGTGCGCCCAAACAGTGGTTTATGACCACATATGAGGTATCTGTGTACTCAGGAGAAATTGCCCAACAAATTTTAGGATCCAATTTATACTGTTGCCCATGTGAAAATGAAAATAACTGAGGCTAAAAGAAATTTTTGTGAAAAAAAAGTACTTTCTTTTATTTACGGATCAATTTGTGAAGCACCTGGGAGCTCAAAGTGCTCACTATGCATCTAGATAAGTTCCTTAGGGGGTCTAGTTTCCAAAATGGGGTCACTTGTGGGGGAGCTCCAATGTTTAGGCACACAGGGACTCTCCAAATGCGACATGGCAACCGCTAAATATTCCAGCATATTTTCTATTCAAAAGTCAAATGGCGCTCCTTCCCTTCTGAGCCCTACCGTGTGCCCAAACAGTGGTTTATGACCACATATGAGGTATCTGTGTACTCAGGAGAAATTGCCCAACAAATTTTAGGATCCAATTTATACTGTTGCCCATGTGAAAATGAAAAAAACTGAGGCTAAAAGAAAATTTTTGTGAAAAAAAAGTACTTTCTTTTTTTCACGGATCAATTTGTGAAGCACCTGGGGGTTCAAAGTGCTCACTATGCATCTAGATAAGTTCCTTATGGGGTCTAGTTTCCAAAATGGGGTCACTTGTGGGGGAGCTCCAATGTTTAAGCACACAGGGACTCTCCAAATGCGACATAGCAACCGCTAAATATTCCAGCATATTTTCCATTCAAAAAGTCAATGGCGCTCCTTCCCTTCTTAGCCCTGCCGTGCGCCCAAACCTTGGTTTATGACCACATATGAGGTATCTGTGTACTCAGGAGAAATTGCCCAACAAATTTTAGGATCCAATTTATACTGTTGCCATGTGAAAATGAAATAACTGAGGCTAAAAGAAAATTTTTGTGAAAAAAAAGTACTTTCTTTTATTTACGGATCAATTTGTGAAGCACCTGAGAGTTCAAAGTGCTCACTATGCATCTAGATAAGTTCCTTAGGGGGTCTAGTTTCCAAAATGGGGTCACTTGTGGGGAGCTCCAATGTTTAGGCACACAGGGACTCTCCAAATGCGACATGGCAACCGCTAAATATTCCAGCATATTTTCTATTCAAAAAGTCAAATGGCGCTCCTTCCCTTCTGAGCCCTGCCGTGCGCCCAAGCAGTGGTTTATGACCACATATGAGGTATCTGTGTACTCAGGAGAAATTGCCCAACAAATTTTAGGATCCAATTTATACTGTTGCCCATGTGAAAATGAAAAAAACTGAGGCTAAAAGAAAATTTTTGTGAAAAAAAAGTACTTTCTTTTTTTTACGGATCAATTTGTGAAGCACCTGGGGGTTCAAAGTGCTCACTATGCATCTAGATAAGTTCCTTAGGGGGTCTAGTTTCCAAAATGGGGTCACTTGTGGGGGAGCTCCAATGTTTAGGCACACAGGGACTCTCCAAATGCGACATAGCAACCGCTAAATATTCCAGCATATTTTCCATTCAAAAAGTCAAATGGCGCTCCTTCCCTTCTGAGCCCTGCCGTGCGCCCAAACAGTGGTTTATGACCACATATGAGGTATCTGTGTACTCAGGAGAAATTGCCCAACAAATTTTAGGATCCAATTTATACTGTTGCCCATGTGAAAATGAAATAACTGAGGCTAAAAGAAAATTTTTGTGAAAAAAAAGTACTTTCTTTTATTTACGGATCAATTTGTGAAGCACCTGAGAGTTCAAAGTGCTCACTATGCATCTAGATAAGTTCCTTAGGGGTCTAGTTTCCAAAATGGGGTCACTTGTGGGGGAGCTCCAATGTTTAGGCACACAGGGACTCTCCAAATGCGACATGGCAACCGCTAAATATTCCAGCATATTTTCTATTCAAAAAGTCAAATGGCGCTCCTTCCCTTCTGAGCCCTGCCGTGTGCCCAAGCAGTGGTTTATGACCACATATGAGGTATCTGTGTACTCAGGAGAAATTGCCCAACAAATTTTAGGATCCAATTTATACTGTTGCCCATGTGAAAATGAAAAAAACTGAGGCTAAAAGAAAATTTTTGTGAAAAAAAAGTACTTTCTTTTTTTACGGATCAATTTGTGAAGCACCTGGGGTTCAAAGTGCTCACTATGCATCTAGATAAGTTCCTTAGGGGGTCTAGTTTCCAAAATGTGGTCACTTGTGGGGGAGCTCCAATGTTTAGGCACACAGGGACTCTCCAAATGCGACATGGCAACCGCTAAATATTCCAGCATATTTTCCATTCAAAAAGTCAAATGGCGCTCCTTCCCTTCTGAGCCCTGCCGTGCGCCCAAACAGTGGTTTATGACCACATATGAGGTATCTGTGTACTCAGGAGAAATTGCCCAACAAATTTTAGGATCCAATTTATACTGTTGCCCATGTGAAAATGAAAAAAACTGAGGCTAAAAGAAAATTTTTGTGAAAAAAAAGTACTTTCTTTTTTTTACAGATCAATTTGTGAAGCACCTGGGGGTTCAAAGTGATCACTATGCATCTAGATAAGTTCCTTAGGGGGTCTAGTTTCCAAAATGGGGTCACTTGTGGGGGAGCTCCAATGTTTAGGCACACAGGAACTCTCCAAATGCGACATGGCAACCGCTAAATATTCCAGCATATTTTCCATTCAAAAAGTCAAATGGCGCTCCTTCCCTTCTGAGCCCTGCCGTGCGCCCATACAGTGGTTTATGACCACATATGAGGTATCTGTGTACTCAGGAGAAATTGCCCAACAAATTTTAGGATCCATTTTATCCTGATGCCCATGTAAAAATGAAAAAATTGATGCTAAAAGAAAATTTTTGTTGGAAAAATTAAAATGTCCATTTTTTCCTTCCACGTTGCTTTAGTTCCTGTGTCGCACCTGAAGGGTTAATAATCTTCTTGAATGTAGTTTTGAGTAGCTTGAGGGGTGCAGTTTTTATAAAGGTGTCACTTTTGGGTATTTTCTGCCATTTCAAAGTGACTTCAAATGTGAGGTGGTCCCTAGAAAAAATGGTTTTGTAAATTTTGCTGTAAAAATGAGAAATCACTGGTCAACTTTTAACCCTTATAACTTCCTAAAAAAAAAAATGTTGTTCCCAAAATTGTGCTGATGTAAAGTAGACATGTGGGAAATGTTATTTATTAACTATTTTGTGCCACATAACTCTCTGATTTAACAGAATAAAAATTAAAAATTTGAAAATTACAAAATTTTCAGAATTTTTGGCCAAATTTCCATTTTTTTCACAAATAAACGCAAAATTATCGACCTAAATTTACCACTAACATGAAGCCCAATATGTCACGAAAAAACAGTCTCAGAATCGCTAGGATCCGTTGAAGCGTTCCTGAGTTATTACCTCATAAAGGGACACTGGTCAGAATTGCAAAAAATGGCAAGGTCTTTGAGGTCAAAATAGGCTGGGTCTTGAAGGGGTTAATAACGAGTGTCCCACGATGGTCTCCCCTATAGAACGGTCACATCGGGTGATGCCACTGCTCTGTAGGGCCTCCCAGTGATGCACTGACAGGAGACAATGGCTCCTGCAGTGCATCCCTGAGGTTACCTGAGTTCATTGTCTCACTTTATGGCAATGCTGCGTGGGAATTTTCTCACCCAGCATTGCCGTGAGAGAATGAACTGTAGTGACGTCATTCTCTCCCGGCGGCAGAGCGGTACACAGATGGATGGCGTCGGGGAATAGGTGAGTATGTGCTCAATGTTATGTGTTGTATGTCATTGTATGTTCTGTATGTCATTGTATGTTCTGTATGTCATTGTATGTTATATGTTCTGTATGTCATTTGTATGTTATATGTTGTATGTCATGTATGTTTTTTTTTTTTTTTTTTTTACATTCAGCACATTAGCTGGATGATGGGACTACTACTGTCCCATCATTGGCTAATGTGTCAGTCACTGTCACTGTAGCAGGCATAGCCGGATGGGACTTGTAGTCCCATCCGACGATGGCTGCATACATGGAGACACGCACACAGCCCCGCACACCGATCACGCACACAGCCCCGCACACCGATCACGCAGACTTCGGCACACAATCACCGCCCACACACACAGTGCCGCACACTACACACGCCCACGCACCGCCCACACACATAGCGCCGCACACTATACATGCCCATGCACCGCCCACACATATAGCGCCGCCCACCATACACGCCCACGCACCGCCCACACACATAGCACCGCACACTATACACGCCCACGCACCGCCCACACACATAGCACCGCACACTATACACGCCCACGCACCGCCCACACACTTCCCTCCTCCCGAACTGCAGTGGTTTCACCCGCAGCAAAACCGCAGATCTTTTTTAGATCTGCGTTTTTGCTGCGGAAGTGCCCGACTCAATGCAAGTCAATGGGCGCCGAACCGCTGCAGTTCCGCACAAAGAATTGACATGCTGCTGAAAATAAAGCGCGGCGAAACTGCGCATTTTTTTCCGCAGCATGTGCACAGCAGACATGCGGTTCCCATTAGATTACATTGGTAGTGCACTGTGCTGCGGGTTTGATGCGTTTCCGCACGTTGAAAAACGCAGCGGAAACGCATCTAAAAACGCAAAGTGTGCACAGGGCCTTATTCTGCCCCAAACACAGCAAGCTCTTATCTTCTGTATGTTTTGACCCTTTGTATAGCCAGCAGTACCTTTTTGCAACATTGTGTGTTACCGTATTTTTGCTGTGGGATCAAATCAGTTAAGCTAACTTTTGTTGCCCTTCTCATCAATTAGCCTTGTGCATCCATGACCCAGTGGCATATTTTCAGTTTTGTCCTTCATTGAACAGATTTTAATAGGTGCTTATGACACTGAGTCAGTTCTCGCTTACAAGCTGAGAGTCAGGGTAGTCAAGGAGTCTGAGGTCAAAAGCCAGGACAGTACATCATAAACAGACAGAAGAGACAAAGGTGTAGTCAGCTATCGGTCCAAGGTCAGACTACCAGGAGGAAATGGGATCAGAACAAAGGGAGCAGGCAATACGGATGGTCAGAAAGAGAACCAAGGTCAGGCAGCGAAATTATCTACATGCAGAACTCAAGGCACTGAGACAAACTACACAGCTGAACGTATGTCTGGCAGAGATTTGTGGCTAATAGGCCAGCTAAATACCTGGGTAATAACCTGAGACAGGGAGCACCTGAAGGCAGCACATGCAGGTGCGCGCTGCCCTATGCGTACCACAGGAAGACAGTGCGGCGTGCACAGAGGGAGAGGAGCGCAAGGACACTGCTGCGGCCAGGGTGGTGAGTGTATCGGCGTCATCGCATGGAGAGAGCCGGCAATAGACGTTGCAAGCTTGTGCTAGTAAGAATACATATTACAATAAGCCTTATAGTAACATGTTTTAGCAGTAGCAATGAGTCAACAGACTTAATTCTGCTCTATATTAAGTGATAAAATTAATATATAGTATTAAAAGGGTTGTCCGGCCTTAGGCTACAACTCTGCAGTCACTGTATGTAACTGCAGACGTGTGAATCCTCACATTGTGTGCACTGCGCTCTGTGAGGACTTGACGGCACCAGTGACTGGAGCTGGCGGTCTTGTGATCGCAAGTATGCAATTTACATACTTCCGTCTACATTCCGACTAGTCTGTGCTCGGCCCCCCTTAATACTCTAGCATTGAGCGTGGCCGTGCCCATCTAGTCGGCACATGTATGCAAATCCCTCGGTGCCGACTCCGGAGAATTCTCAGTGCGTGCATTATATAGAGTGATTGCACACTCTAAGGCCTGACAACACTTTTAATATTGAGCAGAATTAAATTCAGGTTATTGGTTCAGCCCTCCACTACAATCATAGCCTCTCTTGTGGCCCTTAAGGAAAATTAATTGCCTACCCTTGATGTAAATGTTATAGCTTCAAGAGATGAGTGAATCTCCAGAAATTTGAATTTCTTTGAATCACTTGAATTTGGCTAGAAAATTCTGTTTGCGTTGAATTGATTCTTCATGAATCTAAAGTACTTCCAACCTTCAATTACAATAAAAAGACTTTTATGACACTGAGGTCTAATAGGACTCTGTCCAACCCCTTTCAAGGTCCTTCACGCAAACACAGACTTAGTAATGTCACGTTATGGCTATGGGTAACCTAGCTACCAGTGGTAACAAACAGACTGTCTAACATTAAAAGATGGTCCAAAAAGCATCCCTATCCCATTCTGTAAGTACAGGATAGTGACAGAAATTTACTGTGCAGGGGCTTACCAGTTAAAATCATCTGGCTCAACCTGTGGTCCAGGCTACAACTGGCTAGACCATACATCTTATAAACAATTAGCACAGAGGACTTAATGGAGATCATCCATTCGGGCTTCAGTTTCTGCCTTATGAACCTTGCTTGTTGTTTTTTGGGGCTACCATGGCTAACGTAGAATCAGGGTGAGGTAGTGATGGAAAATAACACTACAACAGACTTTTTGATCCCAGTCACGGATAGGGGCCCATGGTTTTATGAACTCTTGCCTTGTTTCAGTGGTGTTTCGTTGACTCTCCAAACATTTCATCTAGATCAGTGGACCCCAACCTTTTTGCACCAGGGACCGGCTTCAAGCAAGACCATTCTTCCATGGCCCGGCAGGGCGGGGATGGAGGTGTGGCAGGGGTGGGGCTTTGGTCATAAGGGGCAGGGCTATGGACGGGGTTGTAGTTTAGTAGTAGTGCATACTATCATTTAATTATACATTTAATGTAAAGTGACTCCCTCGTATACATGCTCCGCTCATCCTCGTATGCATGGTTACGCTCCACCCTCGTATACAAGGCACATACAGGCTCGCTCCCACCCTCGTATACAAGGCTCCGCTCCCACCCTCGTATACAAGCTCTGCTCCACCCTCGTATACAAGGCTCCGCTCCCACCCTCGTATACAAGGCACATACAAGGCTCCGCTCCCACCCTCGTATACAAGGCTCCGCTCCCACCCTCGTATACAAGGCTCCTGCTCCCACCCTCGTATACAAGGCTCCGCTCCCACCCTCGTATACAAGGTTCCACTCCCACCCTCGTATACAAGGCTCCGCTCCCACCCTCGTATGCATGGCTCCCCCTCGCACTCGCCCCCTCGTATACAAGGCTCCGCTCCCACCCTCGTATACAAGGCTCCGCTCCCACCCTCGTATACATGGCTCCGCTCCCACCCTCGTATACAAGGCTCCGCTCACCTACCTCCTCGTATACAAGGCTCCGCTCCCACCCTCGTATACAAGGCTCCGCTCCCACCCTCGTATACAAGGCTCCGCTCCCACCCTCGTATACAAGGCTCCGTTCCCACCCTCGTATACAAGGCTCCGTTCCCACCCTCGTATACAAGGCTCCGCTCCCACCCTCGTATACATGGCTCTGCTCCCACCCTCGTATACAAGGCTCCGCTCCCACCCTCGTATGCATGGCTCCGCTCCCACCCTCGTATGCATGGCTCCGCTCCCAACCTCGTATACAAGGCTCCGCTCCCACCCTCGTATACAAGGCTCCGCTCCCACCCTCGTATACAAGGCTCCGCTCCCACCCTGTATACAAGGCTCCGCTCCCACCCTTGTATACAAGGCTCCTCTCCCACCCTTGTATGCATGGCTCCGCTCCCACCCTTGTATACATGGCTCTACTCCCACCCTTGTATACATGGCTCTGCTCCCATCCTTGTATACATGGCTCTGCCCCAACCCTTGTATACAAGGTTCTGCTCCCTCCCTTGTATACAAAGCTCTGCTCCCTCCCTTGTATACAAGGCTCTGCTCCCACCCTTGCATGGCTGGGCTCCCCCGTCCTCCCCCATCATACTTACCCTCCTCGCTCCATCGCTGCATATCCCTGCATCCCTGTCGGCCGCTGCAGCTTCCTCCGGTGCTGAGCGGTGACGTAGTACCGCTCATTAAGGTCATGAATATGGACGCCACGCCTATAGGAGTGGAGTCGCGTCCATATTCATGACCTTAATGAACGGTACTACGTCACCGCTCAGCACTGGATGAAGCTGCCGCGGCCGACAGGGATGCAGCGACGGAAGGGGAGTATCGATGTCTAATGAAGCCAGTGGGCCGGAGATAAGCTCATTGATTCAGGAGCTTTCAGCTCAGCGGCAAGCATTAGCTGCGCTGCTTTGCTGAAAGCTAGTTAACCCTTTGTGAAGGATTACAGCGTGGGACCTGACAGAGCACCGGATAGGTAAGAATAATGTTGTTTTATTATTTTTACTTTATTACAGGAGAGCAAGGGCTTCGCAAGGATTAACAGTTAAATAAACGATGGTCAAAAAAATGTGTTTATTTATTAAAATTATTTATTTTTATTTCCTTCAATAGGATTAATAATTGAGAGTTGTCAAATTAAAGTCACCTTTCAAATAGCAAGGTGGCTTTAACCCATTATTAACCCATTCGCCACCGCTACAGGGCAATGGGAATAGACAGGCAAAGTGCCAGAAAGGGCGCATCTAATTATAGATTTGCCTTTTCTGGGGTGGCTGGGGGCAGATGTTAGTAGCCATGGGGGGCACAAAATAAATGCACCCTCCCTAGGCTATTATTATTTGCCCCCACTCGCTGGCTTTGTCTGTCTGGTTGAGAAAATAGCGCGGGAGCCCACGCATTTTTTTCCAACGAATTTACACCTTTAATTAACCCCTACATGTGTGAAATTTTGCACACAGTCACTCATGCAATTGTTAGTGAAAACCATATATCAAACTACATAAAAATGACATGGTTAACTGTATGTAAACCATGTGTCATTTCATGTCGGGTCTGAAATTTCACAAAAGCCGGCAATTGAATTAGCGGCTATTATACTATGTAGAAGTGTATGACATATATATATATGTGTATATATATATATATATATATATATATATATATATATACACATATATATATATACACATATATATACAGTACAGACCAAAAGTTTGGACACACCTCATTCAATGATTTTTCTGTATTTTCATGACTATGAAAATTGTAGAATCACACTGAAGGCATCAAAACTATGTGGAATTACATGTGGAATTATACATTACACTTTACAAAAAAGTGTGAAACAACTGAAAATATGTCTTATATTCTAGGTTCTTCAAAGTAGCCACCTTTTGCTTTGATTACTGCTTTGCACGCAGAAAAGGTGAACGGATGGACTCTATATGCCTGGTTCCCACCGTGAAGCATGGAGGAGGAGGTGTGATGGTGTGGGGGTGCTTTGCTGGTGACACTGTTGGGGATTTATTCAAAATTGAAGGCATAGTGAACCAGCATGGCTACCACAGCATCTTGCAGCAGCATGCAGTTCTATCTGGTTTGCATTTAGTTGGACCATCATTTATTTTTCAACAGGACAATGACCCCAAACACACCTCCAGGCTGTGTAAGGGCTATTTGACCAAGAAGGAGAGTGATGGGGTGCTAAGCCAGATGACCTGGCCTCCACAGTCACCAGACCTGAACCCAATCGAGATGGTTTGGGGTGAGCTGGACCGCTCACCGCTTCAATTTTGAATAAATCCCCAACAGTGTCACCAGCAAAGCACCCCCACACCATCACACCACCTCCTCCATGCTTCACGGTGGGAACCAGGCATGTAGAGTCCATCCGTTCACCTTTTCTGCGTGCAAAGCAGTAATCAAAGCAAAAGGTGGCTACTTTGAAGAACCTAGAATATAAGACATCTTTTCAGTTGTTTCACACTTTTTGTAAAGTGTAATGTATAATTCCACATGTGTTAATTCATAGTTTTGATGCCTTCAGTGTAATTCTACAATTTTATAGTCATGAAAATACAGAAAAATCATTGAATGAGAAGGTGTGTCCAAACTTTTGGTCTGCACTGTATATATATATATAACGCAACTGCGCATTGCAATCTTGAATTGCGCATGCGCAGTATGCTTTGCCCGCAGATTGCAATGCGCAGGCGCATTATATGGAGGGCAACGACTACAATTCCCAGAAATAATGGAGACAGGGGCGAACAACATGTTAAGGCAAGTACCCAAAACACCGCCCATCTGACCTGACTGCCATTATTTAAATATCCCGCCAATTTAGGGTGACAGATTCCCTTTAATAGTCCTCTGTGTCTACTGTTACATATTTAGACTGTTAACTGGTTCATGCAGCAACAGGAACACCCGATTCTTACGCTATGGCTGGTCCGAACAATGAAAGCAATTGTTACCATCCACCTTTCGTGTCTCCCCTTTTTCCTCATAGATTGTAAGCTTGCGAGCAGGGCCCTCATTCCTCTTGGTATCTGTTTTGATCTATGTGTTTATTGTTATGCTGTAATGTCTATTGTCTGTAGAAGTCCCCTCTATAATGTAAAGTGCTGCGGAATATGTTGGCGCTGTAGAAATAAAATTATTATTATATTATTATGGGGGGCCCGAACATCCAGTGTTTGTCACACTGTCATGTGCATGACAGCTCAGCAAACTCCGCTTCCAATCGGCGGTAAAATTATCACCGCCGGTCAACCAGCCGTGTTTCCTACGCTGTCAAAAGAGAGAGTGAGCGTTCATCTGTGATCGGAGGTAGAGTTTACCTCCTGTCACTGGTGTCAGCTGATGAGATTACTGCTGCCATCAGCCGACGCCTGCTGCCGCTAATAACAGCAAGAGCAGGCGGCGGATGATGGGAGCATTCATCAGCCAGCGCTTGGGCTGTAAATAAATATTTAAAAAAAAAAAAACGGCATGGGTTCCCCTGTATTTTTGATAACCAGCCAGGCAAAACCATCAGCTGTCAACTTCATCAAGGCTGGTTATCAAAAATAGAGGGGTCCCCACTCCGATTTTTTAAATTATTTAAATAATTAAAAAATGGCATGGGGTCCCCCCCATTTTTGACAACCAACTTTGCTAAAGCAGACAGCTGGGGGCTGGTATTCTCAGGCTGGTAAGGGGCCATGGATATTACCCATCGCAGCCTAAAAATAGCAGACCACAGCCGCCCAAAAAAGGCGTATCTATTAGATACGCCAATTCTGGCGCTTTGCCCGACTTTGCATTTGCCCTGTAGCGGTGGCAAGTGGGGTTCATATTTGTGGGGTTGATGTCACCTTTGTATCTTCAGGTGACATCAAGCCCGCAGATTAGTAATGGAGAGGCGTCTATACGACACCTGTCCATTACTAATCCTATAGTTACATGGTAAATAAACACACAGCCAAAATAAAGTCTTTTATTTGAAATAAAACAAAACACACTTTTCCATTTTTATTTAAAGGTAACAAACACAGCTATACTCACCTAATGCCCATTCCACCGAAGCCCTCGTCTTCTGTAGTAAAACAAAATAAAAACAACAATATTCCTCACCTGTCGGTCGTTCTGTCCCACGCCGTAATCCATGTCTGATGGATAAACAGTTTTCAACCTTGATGGTGCCAAGATGCGACCATCCAGGCTTAGAACCGCTGATGAATGAGCAGCATCAGTGACTAGTGGTGACGTCATCGAGGTTACCGCAAAACATTTTTTTTACAAAACACTAATATAATACCACCCCTACCCCCCAAAAAAATGTGCTTTTTTTTTCTTGCCCCTCATATCCCAACAAAAGTATTAGTGATTTTTATAAAACAATTTGAAGTAGCAGGGATACGCCCGTACACTGTGGTCCCAGGAAAAGCAATGGGAAGTACCAAGAGGACCCAGCTTTGCCCAGTTTTACCCAGAAGCCTAGGTTTAACAATCACATGTGGCAGCACATAATTTGTTAGCAACAGCATTTCAGCAATACGGCATTGGTAACTTACATAGTTACATAGTTATTAAGGTTGAAGGAAGACTTTAAGTCCATCTAGTTCAACCCATATCCTATCCTAACCTGCCCTAACATGTTGATCCAGAGGAAGGCAAATAAAAACCCCAAGTGGCAAACAGTAAGCTTCACATTGGGGAAAAAAATTCCTTCTCGACTCCACATACGGCAATCAGACTAGCTCCCTGGATCAACGCAGTATACTAGTGAATATAGCCTGTAATATTATACTTTTCAAGAAAGGCATCCAGTCCCTTCTTAAATTTTAGTAAGGAATCATTCATTACAACATTAGTCGGCAGAGAGTTCCATAGTCTCACTGCTCTTATAGTAAAGAATCTGCTTCTGTGATTATGGCTAAACCTTCTTTCCTCCAGACGTAGAGGATGTCCCCTTGTCCCCGTCACAGGTCTAAGAGTAAAAAGATCATTAGAAAGGTCTTTGTACTGTCCCCTCATATATTTATACATTGTAATAAGATCACCCCTAAGCCTTCGTTTTTCCAAACTAAATAACCCCAAGTGTAATAACCTGTCTTGGTATTGCAGACCCCCCAGTTCTCTAATAACCTTGGTCGCTCTTCTCTGCACCCGCTCCAGTTCAGCTATGTCTTTCTTATACACCGGAGACCAGAACTGCACACAGTATTCTAAGTGTGGTCGCACCAGTGACTTGTATAGAGGTAAAACTTGATTATTCCTTTTCAACTTTTTGTCCTTCACCGACTACAGCCCACTTTCAATGGTACCCATGCCCAGGCCTCACAAGTCCAGTATTTCTACACTATGACTCCCATGTTTGTCCTACATGTTGCCATACCTCCCAACCATCCCGGATTGACCAGGACAGTCCTGATTCTTACCCTCCCACACTCTGTCCCGGTGGGACAGCATGTGTCCCGCAGTGAGAGGAGCCGCCACGCCCCCATGCACCCCTTCCTCGCTTTCCCAGCGCTCCACTACAGCTTCTGACAGCAGAGCAATGACTTTGCTGGCTTTCTTATGTGCGAGCAGGACCTGTGATGAGGTCACAGGAGGGGAGGAGTTGGGTGTCAAGCTTTGTGTCGACCCGCCACCACAATTGTGGGTTACCAGGGCAATGGGGTACTCAGAGCCGAGCCCATGGAAGTCTATGGGGTTTGTCACAGGTAGCTGTGGCTCGGTCTGTGGCCCTGGCGGTCTGGCGTATGTTGGGGGAATATTTACAGGGGATAGGTTTATTTACAGTTCGTGACGCCACCTGTAGTATTCTGGTAATTTGTACCAGCGCTGCTATAGATCTCTGAGGGGATGGTGATGCAGCTAGATGTCGGGTCCCCTACAGGTGGGACTGGTCCCTCAAAGTCTATGAAGTCAGTGAAGTCGGGTGCAGATAAATAACACAGTCTCACACAGTCAGCGTCTTTCCATACCTTTACTTGTAAGATGTTCAGGCAGGTCCCAGGGAGGCTGATCCAAGGAGAGTGTATCTTGAGACAGCAGCTGGACAAGTTAGGGGCCTCCTTTACTTCCAATACAATGAGTACAACCAGCCTGAAGCGTAGTTCCCTCAATAACTCCAGCTAATCCATAGCTGTACTGCCCAGTCAGTTTTGTGGTAGGAGCCTTCCAATTGATGAAACTAGGTTCTTGCTTTTGTCTGCGCTTGACTCAAAGTCCCTATTCCACCTGACTCCAGTTACGTACTGACTATAAGGGGCTTGTTTGCCGCGACCTAAGGTCCGGTAAATCCCTGGTTTTCTTACCACTATGCTTGAAGCTAATAGTGATCCTTCGGTCCCCAGTGACCGGTTGCAATGTGCAGGACTTCTTCAATCCCAAACGCACCTTTCCAATAATCCACTGTGCCTTTCGCCTTGTCCTCGCTGGTAGCATAAGCACTCACACTTGCATAAAGTCGGGTAGTCACTTCCTTCATTCACTTTCTTCAAAGTTAGATACAGATGCTCAGTTATCAATAGGCAGGAGCACGTCTCTGAACCTTTCACTGTCCTTTAGACAGGTGACTGAAGTCTTTCTGCACTAAGCTTCTTCTTTCTTTCAATGTAGTCTGATGAGGTACAGCTCTGACTAGACTAAGGTGAATTTGACCACCTGTACCAGCCTCCACGTTCTGAACTGATGATAGAGCAGGCTGGACTGCTTCCTCCCTCCAGCTAAACTCCAGACGTCTGCTCCGTCCGAAGACAGGAACAAGACTGACTAAATCACTCCACAAACATACACCCTGACCACTCCCTCAATAGTAAACTACACTACCCTAAGGGTGTGTCTAGTGTATGTTGAGTGAATGGTTATTTAGCATTAAACTGCTGTCTCGCCACACACTCTCCAGGGTACTGCGTGTGCCTAACACCAGGGCTACACATTCCCCCATGGTAAAAGACAGCACTCCCGGGCTGTAAAATACAAAAGAGACAGTTTTGTTTATGCATGAAAACATTAACAATAACATTAATTCGTCCCATCCGGGAGGTGAGGATATCTTGAACGTTGCAAACAATAACATTATATATAGAAATACAAAAGTATTAAATAGCATTCAATAAATATACAGTATTCTTGTGAAGGACCCGCACCAAACCTTCAACGTGGGTCCTGGGTGGGCTGCAGGACATCCGAATGCAGACCTCACTCAGTGCCACACCACACGGGTTTTTGTATTCAGAGGTAGTTGTGTTGGTTTATGTAAAACCAAGATAAGGCACCGAAGCGCAACTATATACAAATAAGTTCTGGGTTAGCACAGTCCTCAACCTCAAAGTCCATTGTAAAACCAAAGACATAGATATAATATCACATTATTATACTAAAGTGCAAAACTTTTTCTGGTTACCCAGCCGGGCATTCTACGGTTAGAAATATATATATGCATTATACTCTTCAACTTATGCAAAATTTTGTAAAACATTTTCAAACTTTCTACAATATTACTTATGGTAGATCCTATATGGATCTCACCGTTTCTTCTTTACTATTTATTCATTTACTTCTAATACACTTTCCACCCCGGGGGCTGGAACAATGCAATGGGCCCTAGATCCCAGGACTAACAAATCATGCTCTGCGATTAGGGTCTGGGTCGCCACAGTTCTCGTGCGAACCTCTAGGGGCGCAACGGGTACATTCTCTTCACGTGACACCGATTGCGTTTCAATCACAGTTAACGATATGGACCGTGTCATGGATTGCGATTGAGACTGGGTCGCATGTTGCGATGTAGAGGTGGCTTTCCTTTGCGATGAAATCTGGGTCGCTAGTTGCGATGTGGAAGGATAACAGTGTACAGGTGTCGCTTCCACTTGCGAAGTACTTGCAGGGGGCGATGCTGGGGCACGGCCGGATGCTGCTTGAGCTGGAGACGGGGACGCTGCGGTAGTGGTGACGTTACCTGCGTCGGGGACGGGGTCACGGACGATGGTGACGTTAAGGGCATACCATCCCTTCATTCCCCAATGCCGTGTGTACGTGACAATGTCTCCATTTACTAAGTCCCTCCCGGGATGGCCTTGCGGCAGGTGGGATTCTACGTCACGCCTGCTGACAAAGACCCCTGGGTAGAGGCCCGGTTCACGGATGAAGCCCCAGCCCTTCCGGAGCTGGAACTCAGTCACACACCCCTGCCGCCGCGGTTCCCTCAGGGTACCTTTCTCTCTCCGGACACTCTCTTTGTCCGCGATCAGCTCTGCATGTTGTCGCTGACGATTCCGCTGAGCTTCCCGCTCTTCCTCCTGCTGGCGTTTCTGCTTCTCCTCACGACGCTGCCACTCATATTCCCACTGGGCGGTGTAGGCGACGTCATCCAGGCGCGCCATCTCGTCCCAGTCCACGTCTGGTAGTGACGGACAGGACCCCTCCGGTGTCCCTGCCGGGGACCGATCATCTGCTGCGGCCTCCTGGCCGGGCGGGCGTTCCGGAACTGGCGATACCTCCTCAACCTCCTTCGCCTCCACCGCTTCACCGGTGGGATCAGGATTGGTACTTTCGGGGGCAGCCTCCGGTTGCTCCTTCGTCTTGGGCAGCAGAATCTTCGGTAACTGGAATCGTGGGGGGTCGTTGAGGGGAGAGATCACCGTGTCCCACAGCCTCCGCTGCTCCAGGGTACGCCGGCGTCTCTCGATCTCTTCAAATCCAGGTTGGTACTGGACCATCTTCTTCAGGCGTGCATTTTCTTCTTGAATCTCTAGCAACGCCTGCTGCAGGTGCAGGACCACGGATAACTCCGGTGCTGGTGGCAGCTTGGCTGGGGCACGGGGCCTGCCTTCCTCCGCTTCCCTGCTCGGCTGCACACGTCCTGCTTCCATGATGTTCCAGAAGATTCTTTCTTCTTCCTGCGGAGACATCCGGTCTCTTCCGTGGAGGTGGGGTTTGCGTCTCCTCCTCCTCGCAGGGAAGGTGAAGAGGAGGCGGACCTCCTTTGCTGTAGGGCAGGATCGCATGTTGTAATAGCACTTTGAGAGGGCAGGCATTTTCTTCGCGCCACTGGGGGGTAGACGCCCACGAAGGTACGCCCACCTTCTTCTCCAGCGCCTGAGGGCGCGAATATGGCGACAAAAATGGCGATTTTGGCGCCAAAAGTGCAAACAGTCCTTTTTCACAAAAACAATTCCTTAGGCACACAGGGCTCGCAATTTTGCGAGTTTCGCATCCTGTTCGTGACGCCAAAGTTTTGTGTCGACCCGCCACCACAATTGTGGGTTACCAGGGCAATGGGGTACTCAGAGCCGAGCCCATGGAAGTCTATGGGGTTTGTCACAGGTAGCTGTGGCTCGGTCTGTGGCCCTGGCGGTCTGGCGTATGTTGGGGGAATATTTACAGGGGATAGGTTTATTTACAGTTCGTGACGCCACCTGTAGTATTCTGGTAATTTGTACCAGCGCTGCTATAGATCTCTGAGGGGATGGTGATGCAGCTAGATGTCGGGTCCCCTACAGGTGGGACTGGTCCCTCAAAGTCTATGAAGTCAGTGAAGTCGGGTGCAGATAAATAACACAGTCTCACACAGTCAGCGTCTTTCCATACCTTTACTTGTAAGATGTTCAGGCAGGTCCCAGGGAGGCTGATCCAAGGAGAGTGTATCTTGAGACAGCAGCTGGACAAGTTAGGGGCCTCCTTTACTTCCAATACAATGAGTACAACCAGCCTGAAGCGTAGTTCCCTCAATAACTCCAGCTAATCCATAGCTGTACTGCCCAGTCAGTTTTGTGGTAGGAGCCTTCCAATTGATGAAACTAGGTTCTTGCTTTTGTCTGCGCTTGACTCAAAGTCCCTATTCCACCTGACTCCAGTTACGTACTGACTATAAGGGGCTTGTTTGCCGCGACCTAAGGTCCGGTAAATCCCTGGTTTTCTTACCACTATGCTTGAAGCTAATAGTGATCCTTCGGTCCCCAGTGACCGGTTGCAATGTGCAGGACTTCTTCAATCCCAAACGCACCTTTCCAATAATCCACTGTGCCTTTCGCCTTGTCCTCGCTGGTAGCATAAGCACTCACACTTGCATAACCTAAAGTCGGGTAGTCACTTCCTTCATTCACTTTCTTCAAAGTTAGATACAGATGCTCAGTTATCAATAGGCAGGAGCACGTCTCTGAACCTTTCACTGTCCTTTAGACAGGTGACTGAAGTCTTTCTGCACTAAGCTTCTTCTTTCTTTCAATGTAGTCTGATGAGGTACAGCTCTGACTAGACTAAGGTGAATTTGACCACCTGTACCAGCCTCCACGTTCTGAACTGATGATAGAGCAGGCTGGACTGCTTCCTCCCTCCAGCTAAACTCCAGACGTCTGCTCCGTCCGAAGACAGGAACAAGACTGACTAAATCACTCCACAAACATACACCCTGACCACTCCCTCAATAGTAAACTACACTACCCTAAGGGTGTGTCTAGTGTATGTTGAGTGAATGGTTATTTAGCATTAAACTGCTGTCTCGCCACACACTCTCCAGGGTACTGCGTGTGCCTAACACCAGGGCTACACACGAGCAGGACCTGTGATGAGGTCACAGGAGGGGAGGAGTTGGGTGTCACATGGTCAGGCTCCTCTGTGTGCAGGTCGGTTTCTGGCTCTCTGCTGTGCTGGTTGTCAGGTGCTGCACAAGGGTAAGTTTATGTGTGGGGTCAGGAGGCGTTTACAGTGTGGATGTAGCAGTGCTGTAGTGTGTGCTAGGTGTACGGAGCGGAGCCGTGTGTGTACGAGGTGTACGTAGCGGAGCCATTTGTGAACGAGGTGTACGGAGCGGAGCCGTGTGTGAACGAGGTGTATGGAGCAGAGCCGTGTGTGTACAAGGTGTACAGAGCGGAGCCGTGTGTGAACGAGGTGTACGGAGCGGAGCTGTGTGTGTACGAGGTGTACGGAGCGGAGCCGTGTGTGAAGGAGGTGTACGGAGCAGAGCCGTGTGTGAAGGAGGTGTACGGAGCGGAGCTGTGTGTGTACAAGGTGTACGGAGCGGAGCCGTGTGTGAACGAGGTGTACGGAGCGGAGCCGTGTGTGTACAAGGTGTACGGAGTGGAGCCGTGTGTGTGCGAGGCGTACGGAGCGGAGCCATGTGTGTGCGAGGTGTATAGAGCGGATCCGTGTGTGTACGAGGTGAGCGGAGCCGTGTGTGTACGAGGTGGCTGAAGCCGTGCTTTATGTGTACGGGGCGTACGAAACGGAGTCCTGTGTGTACGAAGTGTACGGAGCTGAGCCGCTCAGCTCCGTACACTTTGTACACACAGGGCTTCATGCTTGAGCCGCGTGTATATGGGGTGTACAGAGTGGAGCCGCATGTGTACGAGGTGTTCGGAGTGGAACCGCATGTGTACGAGGTGTATGGTGCAAAGCCCCATGTGTACAAGATTTACGGAGCGTGGCTGCATATGTACGAGGTTTACGGAGTGAAGCCGTGTGTGTACTGAGTGGAGCTGTGTGTGCGAGAGGTGTACGGAGCGGAACCGTGTCTGTATGAGGTGTGCGGAGCCGTGCGTGTACAAGGTGTATGGTGGGGAGCATTCATACCTGCCAACTGTCCCAGATCCAGCGGGACAGTCCCAATTTTGAGAGTCTGCCCCGCTGTCCTGGCCGGGAGCTTACTGTTCCCCTGGACACAGGAGTACACAGCGGAGCCCCGAGGAGCACTTTAAAACTCGCACGTGACGTTCCACCGGACGTGATGTGCTGGAAGCTGACCGGAAATTAGGTAATTTTAGGAGGAGATTGTGACTGAACCATGGAGGCACTTCAGGGAATGCTTCAGATCCATCACCGTGTCCTCCTCCGACAGCGCGGACAGCGGGATCACCTTGGAATCGGGGATCTCGGCCATGTGAGCGGATCATGATATGTCCTGCATCGGGAGGCTCAGGTGGGCACTACAATAGGAGCCGGGCTGCTATACTATCTTTATAGAATCTTTCTTTCTTTCTCTCTCTCTGTTCTTTCTCTCGCTCTCTCTGTTCTTTCCTTCTCTCTTTCTGTTCTTTCTTTCTCTGTTCTTTCTCTCTCTCCTTTCTTTCTCTCTCCTTTCTTTCCTTCTCTCTGTTCTTTCTCTCTAATCCTTTTTTCTTTCTCTCTCTCTGCTCTTTCCTCTCTGTTCTTTCTTTCTCTCTGTTCTTTTTCTTTCTTTCTCTGTTCTTTCTTTCTCTCTCTGTTCTTTTTCTTTCCCCTCTTTCTTTCTCTATGTTCTTTCTCTCTCTCTGTGTTCTTTTTCTTTCTTTCTTTCTTTCTTTCTTTCTTTCTTTCTCTCTGTTCTTTCTTTCCCCTCTTTCTTGCTCTCTGTTCTTTTTCTTTCTTGCTCTCTGTTATGTCCCATGAATGAGACATTTTACAGACTGTCCTGTGTATTTTACATGCTGTATTGCAGTCTCTCATATTGTTTACTGTTGCTATGTGTCCCTGTGTTTGCATAGCTGAAATCCTCCCTTTACATCAAGTTTGTCCCTTCTGTCTCTCTGTCTCCCTCTTCTGGTGTGATGTCATTTCCTTCTTCTTTCTCCTGTGTTTCATTCTCCATCTTGATTTTATCAGAATCACATGTGTTTTCAGTCTGTCTGAAGAAAGTCTTTTTTACCTGCTGCTGTTTGTATGCATTCAACAAGAATTCTTAAAGAAATCAAAGTCTCTTCTGGATTCTTCATAACATGTGTGCCGGCAGCTGAGTTAAGCTATCTGCGATCGTCGCCAATTGTAAGTAAGGTGAAAGAGATCCGGCATCTCACAGAGCCATATTTACAGCCACAGGCCCCGGGGACAGAATAGTAAAAAAGACTCTTCAGATTCATCTGTAAAACCCACAGCTTCTATAAAGCTACAGAACTTCCTGCAGAGCATCCACTCTCAACGTATAAGAGACTATACAGCTCCCCTTCTCCCTGTACATCAGGATGGCTGAAGGAATGACTACACGGTCTCTGCCAGACCCATTGTCAGAGGAAGAGTGCATAGACCCTAATCCACCATTTAGTGAGAAGGCTAGACGTGTCACAAAGCCAACTTGGAAAATAAGGGAGAATCTAGAATCCAGTAAACATGATCTTCTCCGTGCAACAGCAGAGCTATGGCAAAAACTCTTATGCCACATAAATAGCCTATCTCAGCCTGCTTCTCTCCAACGACCACTGGAGGGAGCTCTCGCACAACTGTGTTCAGATTATCAATGTTATGCAGAAATAACAGACCAATATATCGCAGTGTTAAAAAGACTTAACCCATCAGTTACCTGCAAAGAGCTGCAAGCTTTCCAAAAACGTAACTCTGAGAGAGAAAGCATGGTGCGCGATATAAAAGCCAAAACAGAGGCAAGAATCGCACTAATAGCCGAGATGTCATCTTGCATTTCTGGCTCTGCCAGACAGTCAAAGCGAACATCTAAGTCACGCTCTTCAAAATCCTCAACCCTCAGCGAACAGCTCATAAAAGCACGTGCGGAAGCTGAGGCCACTAAAATACAAGCTGCCTTTGCTCAAAAGGAAACTGAAATGAAAACTGAGGCCACTAAAATACAAGCTGCCCTAGAGGCCATAGAAATGAAAACTGAGGTCACTAAAATACAAGGTGCCCTAGAGGCCCTAGAGAAGGAACGCCAACACGCCATAGCCATGGCAAAATTAAAGGTCCTGGAACAAGCCATCAGTGGGAGCCAAAGAGACAGCATCAGTTTAAGTGGTTTTGATACTGAAGACCCTCTTAAGCGTACTAGAGACTATGTACAAAGCCAACACAGTGCTATCCCTGCTCCTGCAATCCTTCCTGACCACACTGATGCTCCCCTGAGACAACAGGACACAGAGCGTTTATCCCCATCCTGCACCCAAGGTCAGTACAATTACAATACGCTGCCAATCTTGTATCCTGATCCACCTCTGTGCACTGCAATGTACCAGAAACCTGCAAATCACCAAATCTTATACTCAGAATCCTACGTACAGGCCAATATGCAGGCCAGTCACCACACTCCGGTCAATCACACAATTCCAGTCCCATGTGTAGCAGAAACTAAGCTCATTAAGCCAGTTAATGGACTGAATGCCTACGCTGCCCCATACGTACCTGCATTCCCAGGACAAATCACAGACTGTATGAACAAAGCAATCCAACCAGCATCGGTCCTTCCAAAATCGGAGAATGCTGATATGACTGGCCTCGCAAGGTACATGATTCGGCGTGATCTAACTAAGACCGGTCTTACAGAGTTTGACGATAAACCTGAGAACTACAGGGGTTGGAAGTGTACCTTTGAAACCACGATCAGTGATCTCGGCATCACCGCCGCTGAAGAGCTAGACCTGCTAATCAGGTGGCTTGGGCCACAATCCACGGATCGGGTCAAGAGACTTAAATCTGTCCACATCAGTAATCCCATTGCTGGTCTCACTGCCGCATGGAAGAGACTAGAAAGAAGCTATGGCAGTCCTGAGGTCATAGAAAGGGCCCTGTTCAAACGACTAGAGGATTTTCCAAAGGTATCTAATAAAGACAGTACAAGGTTCCAAGAGCTCAGCGACCTCCTGTTAGAGCTTCAGCTGGCCAAAGCAGACCCGTACCTTCCTGGCCTCAGCTACCTGGACACTGCTCATGGGGTAACCCCAATAGTTTCCAAGCTGCTGTCCAATATCCAAAATAAGTGGGCCATGCTTGGATCAAAATACAAAAGGGAAAACCAAGTCTCCTTCCCTCCATTTTCCTACTTCTGCGAGTTCATCGAAAATATCGCAGAGTGTAAGACCGATCCAAGTTTTTCCTATGGAGAACACAGCGACCCTGTTTCATCTACAAAACACGACAGTCCACGTCTTAACTACAGGAACCACCAAGCTCCAATGTCCATCAAGAAGACTGATGTTCTTCCGGCACCTTCAGTATCACAAGATAAGAGCGACAAAGGTGAGAAGGTTGAGAATCCTAATCGCCAGTGTCCAATTCACAAACTACCACATCCCTGAAGAAGTGCATCGGCTTCAGGAAGAAGCCCCTTCAAGAACGAAAGGAGCTCTTGAAGAAGTTTGGAGTATGCTTCAGGTGCTGCGCCTCTACCGAACATCTTGCTAAGGACTGTGTCATCCCCATCATGTGTCTAGAGTGCGACAGCGAAGACCACGTACAGGCGCTCCATCCATCACAGCCTGACTCTGCGTCTTCACCTTCTCCACCCACAAGCCATGGCAGGGAGAGTACAGACCAAGTGACAAGCCATGTTGCAGTATCTTCCTCATGCACCGATGTCTGTGGAGAAGGTCTTCGAGACAAGTCCTGTGCGAAGATTTGCCTCTCATGGGTGTATCCCAAGGGCCATCCAGAGAAGGCAGTCAAGGTGTACGTTAGCCTGGATGACCAGAGCAACAAATCATTAGCCAAGTCAGAACTCTTTGACTTGTTTGACTTAAAAGGAGACGTCTATCCCTACACCTTGGGCACCTGCAGCGGCGTTTTACAAACCTCTGGAAGAAGGGCCAGTGGCCTCATAATAACTTCTCTTGAGAAAGGCGCCATGGAGATACCACTACCCACGCTTGTAGAGTGTAACCAAATACCATTCAATAGGGAAGAAATCCCAACACCAGAAGTCGCTCTTCAGCATCCTCATCTCAGAATGATAGCCAAAGAGATGCCACCCCTGGATGATAAGGCAGACATCCTAATTCTCCTCGGCAGAGACATTATACGACTGCACAAGATGCGTCAACAAATCCACGGACTACTCAATGAACCATATGCCCAGCGCCTCGAGTTGGGCTGGGTCATCATTGGCAATGTCTGTAGTGACCAGACAAAGAATCAGAACGACATCTCCTCTTACAAAACCGTTATCACGTCGGATGACAACGACTTGTCCTCCCTGTCATACTCACGTCACCAATGGATGAAGGAGAAGTCAAACGACACTACGTGTCAACGGCAACCATCCAATATTTCAAGTCCGCTTTATCCTCGAGACTACAACCTCGAGATAACAGCATTCGATCCTTCAACCAAGGACAACAACTCACTACCTACAGAGGGAGACAAAGTGATCATCAGGGTCATGAGCGTCAAACCCACCGAAGACAACTATAACAGCTGGGTAGCTCCCTCACCTTCTCTTCCAGCAAAGACTAAGTTGCCAAGGGATCCACAGCAAGTAACTGCTAAGTTCCCAACCTTTGATACCCATCTCCATCACAAGCCTGGTCAAACCGAAGCCATGCTAGACTTCAGTGCTCAGAGTGAGAGCCGCTCTCTCAACAGCCTACCTCTGACCGATGGTGCCAGCGTTTTCCCCACGCAATTCAGCCTCAGCTCACTGGCGGATGTTGAACAAGACACGTTCACTTCCCAAGCATCACCCTGTAAGGAACTTGCTATCAAACGAGGAGCTTCGCCTGTTGAAAACAGCATCGACGGTCCTCTCGAGTTTAAGACACCCATCGCAGTTCTAGGCAGGGTACCACTGAGACAGCTTGCTACTCCGGATATCAACGGGAACACTATGCTACCATCTCAGAGACAGCAAAGATGGGAGATGGCGAAGAAGTCTCTAAAGGCCTTACAACAAGTCCTGCCCCGTAGTTCTGTAAAGACTCTTTCAACCATCATCAAGAGACAAGTCTACCTTTCCTACGATGTGTCTACGAAGACTACAGCTGCAGGAGCCTCTCCCAGCGCTTCAGAAACCGGCAAAAAGGTACAGAAGCTGAGCTCTCTTTACCCTGGACATCCTTTCAGCTGGTCAGCCATCCTATCTGCTGACATACATTTCAGGCAAATCATCTGCTGGCTCCTTCGAGCAGGAGTCACATGATCTTAGCTTCGTCTCTGAACTCAGCTCACGGCGGGGAGCCTACCGCCATATACTCCTCCAGCTGTGTTGGAACATTGTAATATTTTAACTTTCTCCAGCGGATTATTGGGTTGGTGGAAGTGTTTGCACGTTGCGGCTTCCCCAATCCGAAGATCGGTTTTCGTTTGGACTCGGACTATTCCGCTGTTGAGGACTTCATGCCTCCAACTGAACATTGGACCATGCCAATTAGACTTCAACTGTTGTTGTTATTACCTGCATGCTTGTTTTTTCCTTTTGTCTTTCAGGTCTACAGTGACATCTCCAGTGGACATCATAAAATTATGAAATCTATAGATTTCAGACGGGGAGTGTTATGTCCCATGAATGAGACATTTTACAGACTGTCCTGTGTATTTTACATGCTGTATTGCAGTCTCTCATATTGTTTACTGTTGCTATGTGTCCCTGTGTTTGCATAGCTGAAATCCTCCCTTTACATCAAGTTTGTCCCTTCTGTCTCTCTGTCTCCCTCTTCTGGTGTGATGTCATTTCCTTCTTCTTTCTCCTGTGTTTCATTCTCCATCTTGATTTTATCAGAATCACATGTGTTTTCAGTCTGTCTGAAGAAAGTCTTTTTTACCTGCTGCTGTTTGTATGCATTCAACAAGAATTCTTAAAGAAATCAAAGTCTCTTCTGGATTCTTCATAACATGTGTGCCGGCAGCTGAGTTAAGCTATCTGCGATCGTCGCCAATTGTAAGTAAGGTGAAAGAGATCCGGCATCTCACAGAGCCATATTTACAGCCACAGGCCCCGGGGACAGAATACTCTCTGTTTTCTTTCTTTTCCCTCTTTCTTTCTCTCTGTTCTTTCTTTCTTACTCTCTCTGTTCTTTCTTTCCCATCTTTCTTTTTTTCTATCTCTGTGTTCTTTTGTTCTGTCCCCTTTCTCGCTCTGTTTCTTTCTCTCTGTTCTTTATTTCCCATATTTCTTTCTCTCTCTCTCTCTCTGTTCTTTCTTTCCCCTCTTTCTTTCTTTCTCTTTCTGTTCTTTCTCTCTGTTCTTTCTTTTCCCTCTTTCTTTCTTTCTTTCTTTCTTTCTCTTTCTGTTCTTTCTTTCTCTTTCTGTTCTTTCTTTCTCTCTCTGTTCTTTCTTTCCCATCTTTCTTTCTTTCCCATCTTTCTTTTTTTCTCTCTTTGTTCTTTCTTTTCCCTCTTTCTTTCTGTTTTTTCTTTCCCATCTTTCATTCTCTCTCTGTTCTTTCTTTCCCCTCTTTCTTTTTTTCTCTGTTTATTCTTTCTGTCCCCTCTTTCTTTGTTTCATTCTTTCTGTTTTTCTCTCTGTTCTTTCTTTCTTTCTCTCTCTGTTCTTTCCCCTCTTTCTTTCACTCTCCCTATCTGTTCTTTCTTTCCCCTTTCTTTCTCTCTCCCTCTCTGTTCTTTCTTTCCCCTCTTTTTCTTTCTCTCTCTCTGTTCTTTTTTTCTGTCCCCTTTCTTTCTCTCTGTTCTTTCTTTCCCCTCTTTCTTTCTCTCTCCCTCTCTGTTGTTTCTTTCCCCTTTCTCTCTGCTCTTTCTATCTCTCTGTTTTCTTTTTTCTATCTCTGTTCTTTCTCTCTTTTCCTCAGTACTAGTCAGTGTGCCCGCAGTACCAGCCACTGATCCCATAATGCCAGCCACTGTGCCCTCAGTACCAGTGTGATCAGCAGTGCTAAATGGGTGTGGTTGGGGTGTGGACATGGGTGTGATTAGTTGTGAAATGGGTGCGGTCAACTTTGTCCCTCTTTACCATCTTCAAAAGTTGGGAGGTATGCGTTGCCTCTTTAGCCCCACTTTGGCTATGCTATCTCAGGGTTACCCACAACGCACAGCTATACTTCATTGAGCTCCCGTCTGTACCCACTGCAGCAGCGCACTCCTTCCTTGCCTGCTCCATTTCCCAGGATCCAGGATGTTCTGGCCATATTAGGATCCAGACTACTACTTTATCCAGTACAGTTAAAGGGCTTGCTACCTCAGAAAATCTCCTCTTCGCACTCACACCCACATTCCCTGTAGTTGGTTTCACTGTCTTCACTTCACTACTCACTGCTGACTCCTCTTACAGAAAGTAACTCTCTGCTTACTCCCCAAATCTCCTTTCAACTGCAAGGCTGGCTGAATGTTAACTCTTTTATCCCTGCATCTACATTGTTACTTTCATTTTCTCAACACAAGTACATAAAGGAGCAATAATCATACATTAAACAATTTCACAAAACATCTCATAAAGAAAATGCAGCAATATAACACATTACAGTCATCATGATATCTTCAGGGGTTATTTCTTCTTCTGCCATAGTCTCCTGCTGTATAGGTAAGTATGGTATTGCTGTATTAGTATCTACAGCCATAGACATAAATCCTGATAGATAATAGAATCCTAGAATGTTGCAGTTGGAGGGATCTCCAGGGCCAACCTGTCCAACCCCCTGCTCAGTGCAGGAGTCACTAAACCATCTCAGACATAAGTCTGTCCAGCCTCTGTTTGAAGACTTCCATTGGAGGAGAACTCACCACCTATCGTGGCAGCCTGTTCCACTCATTGATCACCCTCACTGTCAAAAAGTTTTTTCTAATATCTAATCTGTGTCTTCTTCCTTTCAGTTTCATTCCATTGCTTCTAGTCTTTTTTTGTGCCATCTGATCCCTCTACACTGTGACATCCCTAGATATGCTCCCTGTATAACTAATAGGCTCAGGAGACTTTTGTATGGGTGACATGCTGGATGACGTAAGGAATGTTCAGAACACTGATTACGGTAAGTGTGGAAATTGCATCATTATGCAGTGATGGATGGACTGTATGCGCTGCAATGAATTGCCAAATGTGGATATTTTGAGGGAAAGCCAAAATTTCGTAACACAGACACTCTACATTAACTGTACATGATATATATATATATATATATCATATATTTTTTTTACATTAGGTACAGAGATGAAGGACTGTTGGAACAGAGGCATCCACTATGGCTACACGCCTGCATGGGAGTTAAAACCTTCATCTTTTATACACTTTGATAAAATAAAAGACAGTGGACACGATGCATCCAGAAATTTGGTGTAAACACTTTAAAAAGTTGCAATATTTTTGCACAAGGCGGAGTTGAATTGACTCTGCTGAAATGGGAGGATCCGTAGCGGGTAGTGCCATGCCTGCCCACCCAATTCATTAAAAGTGCTGGCATTTTGTACACCAGGAACACTAATCCAGTAGCATTCCTGGAGCTGCGCAAAGAGGAGCACATCGCTCAAAAGATACGTCAAATTTAGTGGCTTGCACCTCTTAAAGGGAGCCATTAATCTGCAGGTTAACAGCATTATGAAAGTGTTTGACCTCACTACTGAAATTGCGACACCCAGGAGAAAATGAACTTTGTTTCTCCTGGGAGCCACTGGCTTTCAGTCATACAGGGGTGCCCTAAGCAATTACAGTCGTCAGTCACAGCACTGAGAACAGCGGCTATGAGCACGCCCCGGCACTGACTGACAGCTAGCTTTGCAATGCATCAGTACAGAGCCGGCTGTCAGTCAGTGTCGTGGCGTGCTCATAGCCGCTGTTCTCAGTGCTGTGAGAAGTGACTGTAATTGCTCTGGGCACGCCTGAATGACTGAAAGCCGCACTTAGTCTCCTGATAAAATTAAAAATATCTTTACTCAATCCATGATGATAAAAGCATATCACACGATGAAAAACAGCACATCCTTGTAGAAAATAACATTGGCCTACATGTTTCAAACTAATACATTTTACACACGACATGAATAATGTCCTGGCTACGGATGGGTAGGTATTTTTTTCAAGATATTAATGATGCAGTAGCATTGGTGAGTATATGACTATATAGTGTGATGAATTTAAAGAGGCTGTCCACTACTTTTTCATTGAAAAAAAACCCAAAAGGTATGTACTGGTGTGCATGCAAGCGTGTAAGAGCACGTTCAGACTAGCCACTAAACAGAAATAAGCAAAGACAGAAACATAATGATTAAATACTCTGCAGTAAATAAATAATTAGCATAGTGCATGAAAATAATATATGGCATTTAGTTAATATAATTTTTTATAAAAAAAAAAATGTGAAAGCCATCCCTCCACTCCACGGTGACCCCTAATGGGACAGTCCTAACTCTAATATTATTATTATTATTATTATTATTAATATTTATTTCTATAGCACCATTGATTCCATGGTGCTGTACATGAGAAGGGGTTACATACAAATTACAGGTATCACTTACAGTAAACAAACTAACAATGACAGACTGATACAGAGGGGAGAGGACCCTGCCCTTTCGGGCTTACATTCTACAGGATTGTGAGGCAGGAGACAGTAGGTCAGGGGGTTGCAGCAGTTCCGGTGTTGGTTGAGGCAATAACTCCGGTAGTGGTGAGGAGGCAGCAGGGTCATTGCAGGCTGTAGGCTTTCCTGAAGAGATGGGTTTTCAGGTTCCGTCTGAAGGATGTGAATGAGTTTGATAGTCGGATGTGTTGGGGCAAAGAATTCCAGAGGATGGAGGATATTCGGGAGAAGTCTTGGAGGCGGTTGGGTGAGGAGCGAATAAGTGTGGAGGAGAGGAGGATGTCTTGGGAGGATCGGAGATTACGTGAGGGAAGATATCGGGAGATTAGTTCAGAGATATATGGAGGAGACAGATTATAGATGGCCTTGTAGGTCAGTATTAGTAATTTGAACTGGATACGCTGAGGGAATGGGAGCCAGTGAAGAGATTTGCAGAGGGGAGAAGCGGAGGAGTAGCGAGGAGAGAGGTGAATTAGTCGTGCAGCAGAGTTAAGGATGGACTGGAGAGGTGCGAGGGTGTTAGCAGGGAGGCCAGAGAAAAGGGTGTTGCAGTAGTCGAGGCGGGAGATGATGAGGGCGTGCACAATCATTTTAGTAGATTGAGGGTTGAGGAAAGGACGGATTCTTGAAATATTTTTGAGCTGAAGGCGACAGGAGGTAGAAAGAGCTTGGATGTGCGGTTTGAAGGACAGGGCAGAGTCAAGGGTTACTCCGAGGCAGCGGACTTCTGGTACGGGGGAAAGCGTGATGTCGTTAATTGTGGTAGATAGGTCAGGTAAGGAAGATCTGTGGGATGGGGGAAAGATTATGAGTTCAGATTTGTCCACATTGAGTTTGAGGAAGCGGGAGGAGAAGAAGGAGGATATGGCTGATAGACACTCCGGGATTCTGGATAGCAGAGAAGTGATGTCTGGGCCAGAGAGGTAGATCTGAGTGTCATCAGCGTAAAGGTGGTACTGGAATCCGTGGGACTTTATGAGTTGCCCCAGGCCAAGTGTATAGATTGAGAAGAGTAGGGGTCCTAGATTAAAAACCTTACCGTTTGTCAAGTGACCTGCATGTGGATAAGGGCTGAGAATGACTGGGCACGGCTAGTGGACACACAGCCATGGGAGACCACATCATTTCATTGTTGAACTATCCGTAGGATAGGTCATTAATGTCTGATTGGTCAGGGTCCTATACCCGGAACCCCCTCTGGCCAGCTGTTCTTGGTGTTGGCGGCACCAGCAGAACTGCTCTGCTGTGGAGCTTCTCTGTCTTATGATAGTGGAGGCGGCAGGGTACTACACATCCACCTATTGATTTAAATAGGAGGCAGATGAGTAGTACCCGGCAGCGGCCACTATCAGAAGATAGAGCAGCTCCGCTATCGAGCAGTTCTGGCCAGTTGCAGTTTTTTAATACTTCAGTTTTGACAAATATTCACCCCTCTTTTTTACATTAACTTTCCTTTTGGCTCTTTATAAACTGTGTATGTTGGAACCCCCGCTGTTTGAGTTTGCGGTCTATCATTTTGCATTTTACATACTCAAGATGGAGATTGGCATTAGAAAGTACTGGGCAGGGAAGTTTTTTTGTCACTTGAATGAGACTCTATATTCCAAAGCGCTAAACCTGAAATCAGATTACACTTATATTTATTCATTTTGAATTTACATTTGTTATGTTTCTGAGGACATTTATATATCATTATTACCTTGGTGATCCTACACCCTGTGTGACCCACCTCCGGTACTGTCGATGCTGATGAGATCACCCATATCATATTTGTAGGAATTCATAGTTCATCGTTGTTTGTTGTGGGATCGGACATATGGGTCTGCCATATTTTGTTTGCGGTTTTCTCACTGTTGTGTCTTCATCAGGTTTTCTGATGAAGAAGGAACTTGGTGAAATAATTTTCCTGTTACTAAACATCCTCTCATCTAACCCAAATGTGTGCTCATGACAGTACACAGAGGAATACTGATGTATTTCTGCATGTTAGAAATGGAATCATTATCGGAAGCACTCCAGACAACACAAAGACTGCTGTTATAGGGGGCGCTCTAGGCTAAACCACCAGACTGCTGATCTAGCGACTGGTCCAGACTGCACCGCCAAACTGTGCTTCAGATTACTGTGGGACTGTTGTTATACGAGGTCCAGGTCCTCACAGTATGATAATCCATAGCCCCCCTCGGGAACAATATGATGGCCACCACTGTGCACAATATACAGTATGATGGCCCCACAGCATGATGCCCCCCACACCATAGTATGATGGACCCCCAAAAAAATGTGCTTGCCCATCATATCCCAAAATCCTTTGGTAATCCACAGATTTCATGATGCCTTGCACATGTGTAAGAGGCAGCAAAATAACCCAAAAACATCTTTGAGCCTCCACCATATTTGACTGTAGGTATTTTCTTCAGGTGAGTTTGAACGAGCATCACATGCTTGAAACAAAGTTGTTTAACCACAATTTTGGAAAGGTGCCAACAATTTTGTCTGATCCATTTTTGGTGTTTTGGGTGAAATTATGTTCAATTTTCTTTTTTTTTGTTTGTATGTTGTTTCAATACACTCAAAAGATATAAAATATAACAAAACGTGTAATTGCAATAAATTTCTGGAAGAAATGCTTCATTTTCTGGAACATTTTCAAGGATGCCAACACTTTAGGCCATGACTGTATGTGAAAAACGGACGTCTCAATGAGGCCTTAAAGGGCCTCATTATGTGAATATGTCAGCAAGTTTTGCTAGTTAATTTGAAAGCAACATAATGTAGTGACAGAGACCCTGATTCCAGTGATGTATCACTTACTGGTCTGTGTTTTACTGTTTCAATAAACTCAGTGTTTTATCAGCAGATGATTATCACCACAAAACTAAGTGTCTCATGGCTTTTGGTCTAACCTCACCGCCACCACTGTTTAGTAGCATTCTTCCATGGTGTACACAGAATGCTGCCAATCAGTGGTGTGGGCGGGGTTATACACAGCTCAGCATTCAGAGCTCTGCTAGATATGCAGCAGAGAAAACTGTGATTGTATCACAACTGCTGCGCCCAGTAAACTAAGTGACACATCGCTGGAATCAGAGTCTCTGTCTCTACATCATGCTCCTGTCAGATTATATAGCAAAACCTGCTGACAGATTCTCTTTAGAGAAAGAAGAGTTAGAACAATAGACAGAAAAAGTTAGAAAGAGACAAAACCTCTCCACCACTATTGGAAATCCATTTTGGTGTTTTTATTGCTAGAGATACATTATGCTAATAAACAGGCAGTAGAAAGCGAGGTAGATACCTATTGGCTGGCACTTTAGATTGACATGTCAGGGGTTAAATAACACAGGACAACAAAGATTTTGCTTCCTGAACACTTGGGTGTATTTTATGTAAATTGAGCTTGGTAATCCAGAGAAATTGTGGAGTGGGGAGATTAATAAGTGCCTAAACATTTCCCTTTCTGCTGTATCTACGGGTACCTAACCTGCATTTTTTTTCTGGTTTTGGGGACGTATTTTCTGAGAATGGGTGTCAGGATTTGCCCCCCCCATCGGGTATATGACTGTCCTGTTAACCTTACTCCTGGTGCGAAACTACCCAAGTCCAGACTGTACAATCTGTCCGTCCTGAAAGGCAAGCCATGAAAGATTTTATTTCTGAGAGTCTTAAGGGACATAACAGACCCTCATCTTCACCCGTGGCGACAGGGTTCTTTTTCGTGAAAAAGAAAGATGGCGGTATCCGTCCTTGTTTAAATTTCCGGGAATTAAATCTAATTACTATCCAAGATCCTATCCTCTTCCTCTGATTCCAAATTTATTCAACCAGGTTGTGGGAGCTAAGGTTTTCTCCAAGTTGGATTTATGGGGGTCTATAACCTGGCTAGAATCAGGGAAGGAGATGAATGGAAAACAGTGTTCAATACCCCTGAGGGACATTTCGAGAGTCTGGTTATGCCTTCTTGGTCTGACCAATGCTCTGGCGGTGTTCCAACATTTCATAAATTATATTTTCCATTAATTGGTGGGCAGGTTTGTGGTGGTCTGTCTGGATGATATTTTCGTTTATTCACCTGATTTGGAGACACATCGGGGGCATGTGAGACAGGTGCTTCAGATAAGGCCTCTTTCACATTTCCGGCATTTTGCCGCAGCGCCGCATCTGAAAATCTGATGCGCCGCATGCGGCTTTTTTCGCATTGACATGCATTAGCACCGGATGGCGCCGCATGTCAATGCGTTGCATGCGGTTTTGTCCGGATGCGGCGCAAATGTACATTGCGGCGTCCGGAAAAAACGCTGCATGTAACGTTTTTTGTTTTTGCCGGATGGTTTCTTATCTCTCCAAGCATCAGAAACCATCCGGCAAAAAAACGCATTTTGGCCGCCGGAAGTGTGAAAGGTTTTCACATGCGGCGCTGCGGCAAAATGCCGGGGGCGCCGCCAGGCGCCCGCCGGAAATGTGAAAGAGGCCTAATAAGGAATAACAAGCTTTATGCCAAGCTAAATAAATGTGTTTTCACCGTCCAGGAGGTGCAGTTTTTGGGTTACCTGTTGTCATCTTCTGGTTTTCGGATGGATCCAGAGAAAGTTCGTGCTGTACTTGATTGGGACCGTTCTGAGAACCTGAAGGCATTAGAGCATTTTTCTGGGTTTTACTAATTTTTACCAGAAGTTTATTCAAAATTATTCGGTAATGGGGAAATCCCTTACTAATATGACAAGAAAGAGGTCTTATTTTTCTAAATGGTCGGATGCTTCTTCAGACCCCTTTTGGCATGGAATCCAATAAAGACATAACCATATGTTGGATTAATTGGCCACAGCAGCCATTTATTAAAGTTAAATACATAACAATTTAACACTTTCAATACCCAAGAGGGGGAAGGTCCTCGAAGCCCGAAACCCAACCGTCAATGACCACATATTCCACCTCCTTTTGGCCCCCAGGCTAAGTCTTACCCCCAGCCACTAGGCACCAGCTCGGGGATAGTTAGCAGTTAGCCTGGCCAAGACCAAAAACCCCTTAAGGGGCCCGCCAAATTAACGCCTCCACGGGGTTATCATTACGCCATTCACCAGAAATACACCGAGGGAGTCCAGGACCTCTCAAGATCCCCCCCATCAATCCGCCATTTTCCACTTCCACCAACTTCGAGGATCTCCCCCCCTGCCCCCACTGCTATGACATATAAAAACCTATAAAAAGAGAACAGACACCGTTACTACTGCCACAACTCGCCAACCTCGCTAACCCCGGCCTAGACCTCTCCCCGTGGCAACCTGGTAGCCACCGCCTCCAACCCAAGAAAAACAAAGAAAAAGAAGGAGGGAGGGTGGGTGGGAGCTTGATCTTTGGCCGGTGAGTACTCAAAATGGATGCCTCCATAATATGGCCGCCCCCTTATATATGGCCCTTCCCACTACCACCTGATTCCCCCCCCCTTTCAGAACACTCCCCCATCTCCATTCCACACATGCCATTAAGACCTTTTCCTGCCTCCTTCAAATCATTAACAAGACTGTGGTTCTGGAGGTTGTGGATAGGTTCAGTAAAATGGTGCATTTCATCGCATTACTGACACTTCCAAATGCCAAGACTCTTGCTCAGGTTTTTGCTAATAATATCGTGAAGCTTCACGGGGTTCCCTCCTATGTGGTGTTAGATTGGGGAACCCATTTTGTTTTTAAGTTTTGGAAAGCGTTCTGTACTCGACTGGGGGTGCAGCTGTCATCTTCCTCTGCTTTCCATCCACAGACAACTGGACAGACTGAGGGCACTAATCAGAAGTTGGAAACTTTCTGCAGATGTGTTGTCTCCAAAAACCAGGAGGATTGGGCATCTTACTTACCATTGGCAGAGTTTGCTATTAATAATCATCGCCAAGAAACTACCGGCAGGTCATTGTTCTTTGGTGCATATGGTTTCCATCCACAGTTTGGTACTTTTAGTCGGGGAGGGGCTTCAGGAGTTCCTGAAGAGGAACCTTTTACTTCTTCGCTCTCTTCACTGCAGCGGGAGGGGTCAGAATAATTGAAGATCATGGGAGACTGGTACAAACATATGGCTGACAGAAAACGCTCCCCAGGTCCGGCTCTAAGTGTGTGGTTGTCTACAAGGAATATCAAGTTGAAGATCCCTTCCTGGAAAATAGGACCTAGGTTTATTGGCCCCTACAAAATAAACACTGTAATTAACCCTGCAGCTTTTCGTCTTGAGTTACAGCAGGCTCTTTAAATTCAGAATGTGTTCCACAGGTCTGTGCTCAAGAGGTATGTTGAACCTCTTTAGTCCTCTCCCCTGCTGCCGCCCCTAATCATTATTGATGGTAATTTGGAGTTCCAGATTTCGAGGATTGTTGATTCTCATCTTCAGTGTCGTTCTCTGCAGTACTTGGTGCACTGGAGGGGTTATGATCCAGAGGAGAGGATGTGGGTTTCAACATCAGAGGTGAATGCCCCTAGACTAGTTTGTTCATTCCATGCCTCTCACCCTGAGAAACCCGGTCCTGAGTGTCCGGAGGCCACTTGTAAAAGGGGGGGGGGTAATAGTGTAAGCAGGTTGCGGAATGCAGTGACAGGCAAGAGACAGAGCAAGGGATAACAAAATGTAACAGTTTAATATAACAAGATATTAACTCCTTGCAGGGAGGTAAATGGTTAAAGTATGGATAATAGGAATAACAAGTATAAAACAATGGCAGACCATTTAAGGAACTTATCGTGTTCTTTGTGCTCCTCGTGGTTGATGATCCCGCAGGGGTTGTAGAACTGGCAGAGCCTGGGGAGATGGGGTCCTTTAAACAAGGGTCCATCTTCTGGTGGCAGCGGTCGGTCTCCGGTACCTTCCGCTGAGCCCCTAGTCCATGAACACGTGTGGCCGAAGCAAACAGGGCCGTGATGCTTCGAAGGTTAAATGTGAACGGGCGTGAAGCAACTGGCAGGGAAGGCCGCAAGAGTATGTCCGGTACTCGGCTGTCTCTGCTCTGCACGTGTGCGGTACTCAGTCACAGAGCGCACATCACCTCTCTCGCAGTCACTGGGTGCACATCACCTCTATCTCAGTCACTGGGAGCACGGCACCTCTTTCCTCAGCAGTCCCGCTGGAGACGGCGGGGACCAAACAACCCAGCATGTCGTGGTGCCAGTGCTCAGGGGACTGAGCACGCTGCTCACCCGGCTGCTTGCTGCTGCTAATTGGCGCCAAACTTCCCGCTGCTGCATGCACTTTTCCTTTTATGTTGCCACTCCTACCCAGGTCATGAGGTTGGTCCGGCTCCTCATTTCTTCCCCAGGCAACATGGGAGGCAGCCTCAACAGTTCCAGAACCAGCTCGGTACAGGTACCCGCAGCCCGGTCTTCCTCCTTACACTCCCCCTCTCTTTAGCTCACCATTCCACGGGCGAGAGTTGTTGCAGTAGTTGTTGACACTCTTCCATCTCTTGAATGATTCGCTGCCAAATAAATTAGTCTTGTTCATAACGATTGGGAGGTACTTCAGCTGTCGTTCGTTCTGTGCAGTGTAAGGTTGGGTGGTCGAGTCAGGTTGGGCAGTTGAGGACGGGGATGCATCCGGATTCAATAGAGCAGCAATCTCAGGAGTTTCAGGTTCTCGCATTTCCCCTGGGCCAGTGGGTAGCGAACGGTCCAGCTCAGAGGGTGAGGCAGGCTCTTCTTCATTACAACCGAAGGCCGCTGGAGTGGGCATTTCAGGAACACTTGGCGCCCTTTATTCTCTTTTGGGATCTCGTGACAGGCAAGGTTGTAGCATGCTTCAGTGGACCACTCGGAAAGGGGCCCCTTCTTCCCCCTCAGGCTGAACTTCATAGACGGGACCATTGGCTCCAATTCGGCGTTTCACCCAATACGGAGTTTTTTCCCATCGATGCTCTAATTTGCCTCAAGGTTGCTTGTCTCGGACCAATTATCGGTCTCCAGCCTTGAGAGCTTTCCCTCGCAGGGGTGTTGCCTCATGGTGCTCAAGTTCCCGAAACTTGGTCTGTACCAGTCAATATAGAGTCTGCAATCGATGACGATGTTCACAGACCCAGGTGGACAACCCCATCCGTGGGTAGTCCTCTGGGTCCAACTCTAGCTCAGTAATCTCTCGTCCCTTTCGGCCGAACAGCAGGGTGTATGGCGTATATCTGGTTGTACTGTGCGCTCGGTTGTTGTACACCAAGACCAACTAAGCTACATAATCAGGCCAACGGACTTCTTGTCTTCCTCCAATGTTCTCAACATCTGAATCAGCATCAGGTTGAAACGTTCATAGGCTCCATTCCATTGCGGATGATAAGGTGTCATCCTGGACTTTTCAATCCGATACAGGCAGTGGAGCTTCTCCATGACTCGATCTTGAAAGCAAGCGCCTTGGTCAGAATGAATCCTTTTCGGGCATCCATACCCCCGGATGAAATCTAGATAGATGACCTGTGCAGCTGATTCAGCTGTCTGATCTGGTGTCGAGTCACGACAGCAAACTTAGTGAGATGGTGGGTCATCACAAGACAATGTTCATATCCGAGATGAGCAGGACTCACTGTCAAGTAGTCAATCATTAGCAGTTCCAGGGGAGCAGAGGTCACAATGGTATGCATAGGAGCTCTCTGTTCTGGAGGTTTAGCCAATTCACAACTTTGACATTGCCAACAGGCCTCTTCCACTGCATTCTTCAAGTAGGGATGGTAGACCAGCTTCTGCAACCACTGAAACATCTTCTCTGGGCCAAAGTGAGCCCCTCTTACATGAGCCTCTGTGGCCACTTCACTGATCACCTTTTCGGGGAGTACCACTTGCCAGGTGACTCCCAATTCCCGTACAAACTGCACCTTCCAATACGGCAAACTGTCTTCCTGTTGAAGTCTCTCCCATTGTCGGAGAATCTGTAGCATTCCCGGGGACAAGGTATCTCGCTAACTCTGGCTGGGGAGTTGTTTTAGAGCCACCCATTGTCTCAACTGAGCAAGTTCTGTGTCTTACTGCTGAAACCGCACCCAGTCATCTCGAGACCGTCCCAACAGGTGCTTTCCCACGCCTCTTTGACCTGTTCCCGAGTTGTATCCAGCTTCCTGGCGAGGTTCTGGAACCCTAGGATCTCTTCTGCCTCCATCTCTTCGTCTCGTCATGGCCAGGCTGCTCGTGGGTCACTCTTCACTCTGGACAGAGCATCGGCATGTGTATTCTCAGCTGCTTTTCGATATGCGATCTTGTATCAATATTTTGCCATACGGGCCACCCATCTTTTCTCCAAGGCCCCCGGTTTTGCATTTTCTAGGTGGGCTAGGGGATTGTTGTCCGTGCGTACCAAGACTTCAGATCCCGACAGGTACTCGGCAAATTTCTCGGTCATCACCCACATCAATGCCAGCAATTCCAGCTGAAAGGAACAACAGTTGTCTGAGTTTCGTTCTGAGTCATGGAGAGATCGGCTTGCGTAGGAAATCACTCGTTCCTTTCTGTCCTGTGCCTGTGACAATACAGCCCCTAGTCCCTGGAGAGTTCCATTGGCGTGAAGAATGAAAGGTTGAGAGAAACGATAACGATGTCGTCCAGATAAATAAGGGTGGCTTCAAAATTCAGGTCTCCTAAACACCACTCCATGAGCCGCTGAAAGGATCCAGGCGCATTGGTGTCAAGAACTGGGGTTGTTTGGTTGCCCCCAGTTCCTTTTTCAGGGGATTTTATTATCCCGCTTCTGCTTCCAATATGTGACCAATTACAGGGGGGATCTATTTGATAAAGGAAAAAAATCCAGTCTGGTGCCAGCACTCCTGAAAAAAGTAACATGTGAGAGATCGGCTTACTTAGAAAAAAAATTTAATTTTTTTTTTTTAATTCTGAAGTATAACAGTAAAAACACAACGTGTTTTGGCTTAAAAAAGCCTTTCATCAGGCTATATCTTAATACAGCCAAAACTGCTGACAGGTTCCCTTTAAATGAAAGGGCTGTATTTATAAGGATTGTCTACAAAATGTTTAAATTAAAAATGGGTTCATGATGTTATTAAAGCAACAAAGAAAACATTCTCACCTACTGGACCAGTGTCGCTTTGCCATACCACTGCCTGTGTCCCCAGCCTATTTCCACATATTCCCTTGTGGCAGGAGACATCAAATGATTGCTGCTGTCATGTATACTGTACAGTTCCTATAGCGTCTTGTGCTTGGGTGCGAGGAAAACACAGGAGACATAGGTTGAAATGAAATGACTTGTATTACTTCATACAAGCATGCTGAAAAGTTCACACAGTTTGCAGGAACAGCGACAGGAGACACAGCAGGCCAGAGTAAATTCAAGCACTACAATAAATCTCCAAAGCAGGTTCAGGATCTCTTCTCTGTACCGTCATTCCTCTGCAAACATGGATTCACCAAACAGCAGGTTTCCAGAGTCCAAAAGTGTTCCAAGGTTCCTCAGTAGGGAATAGCTGGAGTAAAGTCCAAGGTTTCCAGGAGTCAGGTCACAGACTGACTGAGGCTTGATTCAGGAGCACTGATTGTTCAGCTGAGGCTGCTTAAGAAGCAAGAGGGAAGAATCAGGGCGGGAACATGAAAACTGGAAACTCCATATTAACTGAGGGCAAGAGCTGCAGAAAGACAGAAAGCAAAATGGCCGACGGAAAACTGAGTTTCAAGGAACATGTCAACAGAGACAAAGAACCTTACATTACTCTCCCCTTAGGGACAACCTCCGGATGACCTCAGACCAGGCTTGTCAGGGTACCTCTGATGAAACTGGCGGAGCAGGCGAGGAGCATTTACATTATTGACTGGTTCCCATGAGTTGTCCTCCACTGGGTAGCCCTGCCATTTAATCAAATATTGCAACTGATTTCTGTACAACCTGGAATCTAGAATCCTTTCCACCATAAATTCTTCCTGACCATCGACCAGCACTGGGTCAGGGCAAGGAGAAGAACGTGCAGGAAACGTATTGGGTGTTGCAGCCTTTAGTAGGGATACATGAAAGACAGGGTGGATTCTCATAGTTCTGGGCAGTTGAAGACGACAAGCAACAGCACTTATAATCTTATTGATCTTATAAGGTCCAATGTACTTATGTCCCAATTTAGACGATGGAATCTTTAATTTAAGATTTCTGGTTGACAGCCAGACCAAATCTCCTACCTTGAAAGCTGGTGCAGGTTTACGAAATTTATCTGCTGCTTTCTTGTACCTTTCCTGAGCCAATTCTAGATTTTCCTTTAGAAGATCCATATTCTTTTGTAAAGAAGTGATTCTTTCAGCCACTGCCGGCAAGGGCGTATCTATGGGAAATCGAGGAAGAATGTTAGGATGATAACCTAGATTGGAGTAAAAAGGAGACTGCTTAGTGGAGGCGCTCTGAGAGTTGTTATAAGAGAACTCAGCCAGTGGAAGTAGATCCACCCAATCATCCTGTAGGTGGCAGATAAAACAGCGGAGATACTGCTCCAGGGTCTGATTGGTTCGTTCTGTCTGTCCATTAGTCTGGGGATGAAAAGCAGAAGAAAGGTTTACTTTAATGTCCAATGCTGCACAAAAATTTTGCCAAAACCTTGAAGTGAATTGCACCCCTCGATCCGAAATGACCTCATCCGGTACTCCATGTAAGCGAAACACATTCTTAATCATCAAGTCTGATGTCTGTTTTGCAGTGGGTAAGCCGACACAAGGGATAAAATGAGCTGCCTTTGTTAGACGGTCAACCACCACTAGAATGGTGTTCTTCCCTTGAGAGGTTGGTAACTCCACAATGAAGTCCATAGAAATGGATCCCCACGGGCGGGACGGGGTGGGAAGAGGTTGCAACAGACCAGTTGGTGAGGAGCGAGGTGTTTTGCATCTTGCACAGACTTCACATGAAGTGACATAGTTTAAGACATCTTTCCTGTAAGTGGGCCACCAAAAGAAACGAGAAAGAAATTCTTGTGTCTTTAGAATTCCCCTATGCCCGGCTATCTTGGAATCGTGGATGAGTTGCAATACTCTCAATCTGACTGTTTCAGGTATATACAGACGTTGTCCCTGAATCCACACACCATTCTTAAAGACAAGACTTACGTCCCTTGGGGGTTGAGCCAACAAAGAATCCACATGGTATGCTTCCTTGATGTCCTTAAGTAGGTCTTGATTATGAATCACTCCCAGGAATCTAGAGTCAGGAAGAATAGTCTTAGGAGGAGTAAGTGGACGTGTCTCTGCTGAATGAATCCTAGAGAGTGCATCAGCCTTTCCATTGCGCGATCCTGGTCTATAAGAAATGACAAAATTAAATTGGTTTAGGAAAAGATTCCAGCGAGCCTGGCGAGGAGTCAGGCACTTAGCCGACCTGATAAATTCAAGGTTACGATGGTCTGTCAGGATGACTATTTGCTGTGCAGCTCCCTGAAGAAGGTGTCTCCATTCCTTGAAGGCGGCAATAATGGCCAACAATTCTCTATTGCCCACATCGTAGTTCCTCTCAGCCGAAGACAACTGCTGGGAAAAGAAGGCACAGGGATGCAAGACATTCTTCACACCTGTTCTCTGAGAGAGTATAGCTCCAATGGCACAGTCTGAAGCATCCACCTCTATTATGAAGGCAAGCTCGGGGTTGGGATGTACTAAGATAGGTGCGGTGGTAAATTTATCCTTTAAACAGGAAAATGCTTCCTGAGCTTGCGGGGTCCAGGAGAACCTAGACTGTTTCCGGGTAAGTTGGGTAATAGGTGACACTACCTCAGAAAAATTCTTAATGAAACGTCTATAGAAGTTGGCAAACCTCCTTCACATTTCTAGGAATTGGCCAATCCTTGATGGCTTGGGTCTTGCTTCCATCCATACTAATCCCTTGCGTAGATAGTACATACCCCAGAAATTGAATTTCGGTCCTATGGAATTCACATTTTTCAAGTTTGATGTAGAGATGGTTTTGTCTTAGGCGTTCTAAGACCATTCTCACATGTCCATGATGTTCCTCTGTGGAGTTAGAAAAAATTAGAATATCATCCAGATAAATCACCACAAATGTATCTAGGAGATCCCTGAAGATATCATTCACGAAGTGTTGGAAAGTGGCTGGGGCGGTACTCAGACCAAAAGGCATAACAAGATATTCAAAGTGTCCATAGCGTGACCTGAAAGCAGTCTTCCATTCATCCCCAGGTCTAATACGGACCAAGTTATAGGCCCCACGGAGATCCAGTTTAGAGAAAATTTTGGCATGCCGCACTCTCTCCAACAACTCAGGGATTAAAGGCAATGGATAACTGTTATGTTACGGTAGCTGAGGAGTGCAGGTAAAAAAGGAAATACACCAGAGCAGTTGGAATCTATGAGATTGCAGTACCCTGACTAACCACCACAACTAGAGGCAGCCGTGGAGCGTTCCTACGATGGTCCTAGACGCCTCGTCACAGCCTGAGAAACTAACTACACCTAAAGATAGAAATAGGAAAGCTATCTGCCCCGGAGCAGAACCCCAAAGATAATAGAAAGCCCCCAAACATGTAATGGCGGTTAGACAAGAGGAAATACTGACACAGAAAGAAAATAGTATGAGCAAACGCTGGGGCCCAAACTATCTAAATAGAAAAGGACAGGAAGGGTACTTACTGCAATCCCAGAAAACCCTGAAAAACACCAACTCTACTAATTTCAAAATCACCTGAGATCACACGACCTCTACCACCTAAATTAGTTCTCTGGTGTAACAAAAACAGCAGCCACTGAAAAAACTGCAAAAAGCAAAAGTACAAAACACAGTGGCTGGACTAAACTGAGAGGGCAAAAGCCCCGGAGGGGACCCAGAAGGCCCCACAGAAGTGCAGGACAAAATGCAAAAATATAGCAAAAACACAAAATAAGAAATTGTCTTATCTGATAGCAGGAGATGCAGACACGACACAGCAGGCTACAAGGGAAACTGGAAAGAAGGATTCAGACCAGAACAATTGATCACCGGCAACCCTGATGGGAAAATGATTCCCTTAAATAAGACCAATCAGTAACACCTGATTCCCAATCCTCACTAGTACCGCTTGTAACCACCAGAGGGAGCCTCTGCTCAGAACTCATCTCAAACCCATTCACAACAGATAACGGTTTCTAATAGTAACCTTATTGAGTTCCCTATAGTCTATGCAGGGTCTCAGAGATCCATCTTTCTTCTTCACAAAGAAGATGGGTGCACCTGCGGGAGATGAAGAGGGGCGTATTAAGCGCTTGGCTAAATTTTCGTCTATATAATCCTTCAAAGCTTTTAGCTTGGGCCCCGCTAGGGGGTAGATCTTACCAAAAGGTATCTCGGCTCCAGGCAATAATTCAATTGGACAATCATATGGACGGTGAGGATGAAGCTGATCAGCGTTCTTTTTGTCACATAAATCCACATAGTCCTGGTATACAGCTGGTAGTTCAGGGACTGACATGGTTCCTTTAGGAACAGAGCAAGCTGAAACTCCTTGACTCATCTGTTTCTCCGGAAAGTGTAATTCCTTGGTCTCCACGTTAATCGTAGGATTCTGCGCCTGCAGCCATGGTAGCCCTAGAATAATGGGAAAGTGGGGAGAAGAGATAAGCATAAAAGACATTTTCTCCTGATGATCTTTACCCATAAGGACCCTCAAAGGCTCTGTTTCTTGATCTACTGGTCCAGAAGTCAGTAGAGAGCCATCTACAGTCTCCATCTGTACTGGAGTAGCCTTCTTCACTGAACGTATCCCCTGTTTCAGAGCAAAGGAGATATCCATAAAATTTCCACTTGCTCCTGAGTCGATCATAGCAGAGCTAGACACCCAGACTGAGTCAACCCAGAGTTTGATGGAAAGG
>JARQOD010003214.1:0-67562 GCA_033576555.1 Oophaga sylvatica | reverse complement strand
TGAACAATAACGGAGCGTGATGTGCACTCAAAAAAAAAAAAACACGACTAAGTGAACACTAAAACACAACTTTCAAAACTGTAAAAGGGCACCCTTGTCTACTTCATATGTTTGAACCAATTTTTTGGTACGGGGGAAGCGCTCACCAATAATTATTTTTAAATGGGGGACAAACCCAAATTTGGGAGATAAAAAAAAGGATGAGCACTGAAAAAACGCTCACAAGTACAAGCAGCAGTGCTTAACAAAATGGCGTGATGGCACCAAAAAATAAAAACACAGACTGAAGTGAACACTGAAACACAACGTTTCAAAACTTAAAGCTACCCCTTTGTCATTCTATAGTTTTTGCAACCAATGTATTGGATCGGATGGAACGCGTCACACAATAGTTATTTTTTAAAGGGAATGAGCAAAACCTTTGGAGATAAATGAAAAGGATGGGGCACTGAGAAAACCCACAAGTAAAACCCATGCTTGAACAATAACTAGCGTGATGTGCACCAAAAAAAAAAAACACAGACGAATGAACACTAAAACACAACTGTTCACAACGGAAAGGCATCCTTTGTCACTTCTAAGTTTTGCAACCATGTATTGGATAGGGATGGAACGCGCACAAAATATTAAATTGCAGGGAGCTCAAGAATTAACTGAAAAAAAAAAAAAAGTCTGGAGTGACACTGCAGATGCCTACAGACGCTTTGCAGCAGAGAAAACTGCAGCGTCACCTGCACCACACCACCTTGCAGACTGTTAAAACAAAAACTGCAGGGAAAAGGAAACTTTACAAACCCCTTGGTGCTACCTGCCTACAGCCAGTACCAAATCGCAATCTCAATGTCCCTCAAATCGCACAGCAGCGTTTGTCCCTTCTGAATTCACAGCACAGTGACGCTAAAATGGGGGCGGCGCCTTTTATAGGCATTCTGACATCATTTCACATCCAAAAAACCCGCCTGCCATTTGTTAACATGACCGAGCAGACAGGATGTGCCCCACTCTTAGGATTCCTCATTGGCTGACTAAAATCACATTGCCTCTCAAAGAATTATGGGAACTTCCGATTCCGGTATACGATATATGGAAAATATCGAAACTAAGTATCGAAAGGCCGATAGAGCTAATATCGGCCGATACCCGATACTTGCGGTATCGTATCGCTCAACACTACCCCTGACATATAGATATAGGCAACAGCACCAAGTGTCACTTGCACCATCGGATGCTCCTGCATAGGAGATGGGGATCCCAAAAGACAGTTCGCTCTCTCGGGGTGGTAGTATCCCTGTTTTGAGCTGCCTCAAGGAGCCTCTCCCAGACCTGTTCATTCCTCAATAAAGGTTCATCCTGCTCCCTTCTTCATGGATGACACCAACTGCATATTAGCGATGTTGCCCCTCCATTTTTAGGAACGTGACCCTGGTTCCAACCATCAGCTCTTGCAGCCTTCGAGGCAAGTGTTTCGTCTCTACTGCCCGATAGTTGAACAAGATGTTATGATGAGTTCCAAACTCTTCAATGTACCCCTTTCTCTGCTGACAGTCGTAAGTAACAACCACCCCCTCAGATGCCAACTCTTGGTATGAAAAAATGGGAATCGAACTTCAAAGTAATGGAGTCTTTATTTAATCATTTTCAAAATAGATGGCGTTGTTGTAAAACATCGAATTAGATGCAGGTGTGAAGAAAAAGATATGAGAAACTGAACACATTTCAAACACTGCACGTGTTCTTAGACTCGGTCTACCCTCTACCAACTCTCAGTAACTTGTGGTTAGCGGGCTTGATAACTTTTCTCCAGACCTGGTCCTCTCTCGCCTCCTTATCTCTGCCAACCAGACTAGGTTCCACAGTCTGCTCACCAGTCTGCTCTCCATTGATCCTCGCTCTTCTGTCTGCAGTGTGCAAGAACCCCAGTGGTAAAGGGTTCGGGCCTAGGTGGTTCCTGAAAATGAACTGGATCCAGACCACCTCTGCTGTTGAGCCAGCTTTCTCTGCTCCAATATTCCTCTGGTCACTCCCTCAGGAGTGTCTCTTGGTTCTGCCATCTTTGTCGCCCATTAAGCAAGTTACACTGTTTAAATGACTAATTGAATGCAGGAAAACCTTTAAACATTTTTTGGAGTGTTATATACTATAGAAAAGTACCCCAGACCATGGAATATGGTATGAGTGAGAAATTTAACCCATCAAAATGTTTGAACGCTTTTTTGGAGTGATAGATATCACAGTAATGTACCCCAGACTATGGAATACTATATGGGTGAGTTATTGAACCAGAAAAAAATTTAAATGCTTTTTTGTAGTGTTAGATATCACTTAAATGTACCCCACGCGACACCATAGAATACTGTATGGCTGAGAAATTTAACCAAAATTTTTTTGCGCTTTTTTGAGAGTAGATATACCGTATATACTTGTGTTTAAGCTGAGATTTTCAGCACATTTTTTTGTGCTGAAAATGCCCCCCTTGGCTTATACACGAGTCATTGTCCCAAAAGTCAGTGGGGGAGGGGAAAGGGGAGCAGCGCAGGAGCCGGCAGCTGTCACATCATACTCACCCCCTCCTGGCGCGGTCTCTGCACTTCCCTGCATCTTTGTTGTCCTGGCGAGGTAGCTTCTTCCTGTGTTCAGCGGTCATGTCGTACCGCTCATTAAAGTAATGAATATGCATGCGTCTCCACTCCCATAGGCATGGAGTACATATTCATTACCTTAGTGAGCAATGACTAATGAGTACAGGAAATGCTTCCAGCGCAGGGAAGGAGATACAGGGACTTGCAGCAACCGCACGAGGAGGAGGATGAGTATGATGGGGGAGGATGCGGAGCTGAGCTGTATGTCACTACTACGCTGCATCAAAATGAAAATTAATAAGGTAACATTGCGACCCGAAAGGTACCGTGACAATCAAGTCACAAAAAAAGAAAATCTAAATGGTCCTGACTTTTTGCATCTGTCTTCTCGTGTTACCTCACAGGCGACAACGTGACCCCAATCCGTCGTACTTTATGACAGCCGCATACAACGACCTTTATCTACACGTCCTGTGTCTGTCACAGTCGCTATGTAGCCGCAGCTCCTCACAACAGTCAAACACCTTGTGCTGTACACTGAAGGCACATGAAATCATTACATAATGACAATTTTTACATCAGGACCCACAAGTCACAAATATAAAATATATGTATTGCCCATTTGTATTTTCTTTTCATCTGTTCCTTATGAATTGAAAATAAAAGTTTAATAAAAGAGATAGATTGTATGTTTTCAATTCATGCAATATCCCGCTTTCTGCTCATATATTTCTGAATATTTTTTCCAGAATTTCCATTTAGAATTCTGGGAAGATTTCCAGAATCTTCAATATACAAGGGGCAGGACGGGGGAGGACGCTGAGTCATGCATACAACTAGGAGATTGGGGGAGCCATGCATACAACAGGGGAAGCCACACATACTAGGACAGGGACGGGGAAGCCACACATACCAGGACATGGATGGGGACAATGCATACCCAGCTTATATTCGAGTCAATAAGCTTACCCAGTTTTCCGTGACAAAATTAGGTGGCTCGGCTTGTATTCGGGTCGGCTTATACTCGAGTATATACGGCGTATATATAAAAAAAGTTTCCCAGACAATGGAATACTCTAAGGATAAGTAATTTAATCCCAAAAAAAATTAAACATTTTTTTGAGTGTTATAAGACCAAAATGTAATACAAAGCACTTGATGCATCAGACAATGTATTCAATTTTTCCACAAAAAAAATGACGCAGCTATATATTTTTGGCAACGGACTGCACAGCCCTAATTCCTGTCTACAGACTGGATTCTGCCATTGTTCCTGTTCCTGCAATTTTCTCTGCCTCCCTAGAAAAAATGCAGAATATATGTGATACAAACAGCAAAGCAAACGATTAGCCCTTAGAATGGGCTACAGAACTCTGATTGGTTATACACTGCTCACACATACCTGGACATGACTCTCTCCGTCCAATACAAACTGGCACAGGGCTGTGCAATGGCATCAGTGTGCCGAACCTGGTAGAGCCTGTTCTTTTATACCCCCTGGTGATGTGACATGGCCAGTCAATGACAGTAATGCCACTACCAAAATGGCTAAGGCATTGCAGTGACGCATAAGCAATCCTCGCATGCTTATTGTTAAGGGCCAGCGGAACGCACCTAATAGATATTAAAGAAAGGTGAGTTCGCAGCCCGGAGTCCACCGTGCAGGCAGAGCCTGCTGCTAGTAAGATGGCGCAAATAGGCAGTATGAGTGAACTCTGTTATCCCGCAGAGTCGCAGATGTAAATGCTGTAGCACTAAATGGCGGTATAAGCGAACTCTGTTAGTCCACATGTGTGGCCCAGCTGCGCTTGGTACACATGTTCCCAGGAGAATGCACAGAAAGGTAATTACAAAAACCTGATATTCATTCACACTCACACTTCCCAGTATTGCCACCAGAGGGAACCTTAGACTATTTAAGGGTGTGAGAGACGTTAGCAGTAGATCAGTGTAGTTCCTGTCAGTGTCAGCAGACAAGTCTTGGGTGATTCAGGAGTGAGTCATTCTAGCCAGACAGACGGAGATTTCCTGTCAGATGAGACAGAGGACGAAAGATTACAAGCTGTTACCTCAGAACAGACTGACTGTTAGTACCCTATGAATGTGGAAAGTGACTCTCGGAGCGAGCGTGAATTCAGTCTGAAAGCTGCTCTGGACAGAGTCTATGAAGGAACAGAAGGAAGGGGACTACAGTTATTATAACAACGAGTCAACTGAGAAATGGTCAGTGAGCTGTGGAAGAAAGGAAGCTGACGACTACACCTACTGCTACCCGTGCTTATGTTAAGGGTGAGAGTAGGGCGACGGGCGAGTGGTGACAAAAGGAAGAAAGAGTGACTGAGGCGATATAGCAACGATGGCTGCCTCCACTCTGCTTAACCGGACGCCGGGTCCGAAGCCTTGCTAGTTCCTTCACGGCTAGTAGGAGAAAACCGGAATCCCTGCTGGACTTCAGGTCGCAGAGGGGCCCTATAGTGCTGATACGTAACCGGGGTCAGGGAGAACAGGAGTCAGGCCTGATCAGCCATAGACTTAGTTCTTGCCAAAAGAAGGCTCCACCACAATGTCGGCCGGGCGTAGCTGTTCTATACAGAGTTGAACTTCGCTTCAGGCAGGTTGGAAACTCACACATTAAGAAGTAAGGAGGCCTTAAACCTACTCAGTGATTACCTGGATGTGCATCCTCCACCCTGAGCAGCTTCCTGGGACATACCTGCAAATACCACCAGTAAAGGTATGGAAAGAGACTGATTTGTGTGTGTCTGTCTTATTGCCTGCACCCTGCACCGCCATATACTTTGAGGGATCCAGTCTCGCCTGTGGGAGACTTAACATCTTGCTGCCCAGTAACAACCCCTCTGAGGATTAACCCTGCAGCGCTGGTCACCTTGATCAGAAACCACAGGTGGCGTCACGAACAATTATTACAATCCCCTGTAAATAATCCCCCTTTGAATGAGCGCCCAGGGCAACGGACCGAGCTGTGCTACTTGTGACATTCCCCATAGACTTCAACGCGCTCGGTGCCGAGTACCCCATAACCCTGGTGTTGTGCGACTCATTTTTGGCATCACGAACAGGATACGAAGCTTACTAAATGTGAGTCCTGTGTGCCTAATTGGACTGTTTTTGTGCAAAAAGACTGTGTTGCAGTTGTTTGATTTTTGGTGCCATTTTCCGCCATTTTGCCGCCATATTCGCGCCCTGAGGCGCTGGTGAAGAAGGTGGGCGTGCCTTCGTGGGCGTACCCCCCCCTTGTGGCGTGAAAGCTATGGGCGCCCTGTCTAAATGCTATTACAATGTGAGAGCCTGCCCTACTGCAAGGGAGATCCGCCTCCTCTTCATCCTCTATGCCAAAAAGAAAAAGCGAAAGTCCCGCCTCCACGGAAGAGACCAGATTGTTCCAGATGGGAAACACAGTCTGGCCTGGAGTGAGATGGCGGAAGGACAGGAGACGCTGTGTGGAGGAACCGCGGTGCGCAGACCCCGTTCCCCTGAAGAGCTACTGCCTGTGCCTGAGCCGTCCCCAGGTCGGGAGACCGACCAAACAATGCAGAAAGTGGAGGAGGTGGATGCGGTGCTGAGGGACATGGCCCGACACCACGCAGAGATGGAAGCGATGGAGCAGAGCTGGCGTGCCCTGAAACAGCGGCTGCTGTGGGACGCGATGCTCTCCCCCCTGGATGCACAACCGTTACCTGCACTACCACTGCCAGTGGCTGATGAACCACCGGAGGCCGGCTCCAAAAGTGCTGATCCTGACTCCGCCGGGGACGCGGCGGGAGGGAAGGAGGCTGAGGAGGCCCTGCCCGCACCGGAGGCCGCAGCGGAATGCAGTCCCCCGGTAGGGACGCCGGAGGAGACCCAGACGTCCGTGATGGAGGTTGACTGGCAGGAAATGGAGTACCTGGACGACGTAGAATACGCAGCCCAGCTGGAGAACGAGTGGCGACGCCGTGAGCAGGAGCAGCGGCAGCAGCAGGTTAGTGCGTCTCCAACTGCATCACTGCGCGCACCTGCATCTTACACTGCATCCTACTCTACAACGCATCAGGCTAGTGCGACCTCCATGGATCCAAATCTATATTCAGAAGAGGCACCTGTTATGCCTCAAGGAGGTCGCAAAAGCAATCGCAAAAGTGAAACAAGGACTGTGGCTACCCAGACACGGGTATCAGGACATGATCTTCTAGTGATGCGTTCCAGAGCGCACCGCATACTTCCAGCCCCAGGTATGGAAGAAGTAATCGCAATTTACCAAGAAGAACAGTAGGACCCAGACAGGGTTTACTGCATCTGTACAAAGTTAAAGAAGATTTTCACTTTATTGAATGTTGATAATATGTGATGATGTTTGCATAATATGTGCATAGTATACCCCAGTTGGGTAATGAGTAACACAGTATTATTATAAAATGTGATTTTTTTCTAGGATTGTTCTTATGCCAAGGACTGCGTGGCTGAGGACTTTGCCAGCCCAAAAACTTTAGTTGTAAATAGTTGACACTCGGTGCCCCATCTTGGTTTTACGTAAAAGCCATTCTACCTCAGAAGAAAAACCCGTATGGTGTGGCCTTGAGTGAGGTCTGCAGCCAAGAAGTCCTGCAGCCCACCCAGGACCACCGTGGGAGGTTTTTGGTGAGGGTCCTCCACAAGAATATTGTATTTATTTGCACTGTGAAAATATTTTGATATTTTTCTATTTTGCAACTTGTACACAATGTAACGTTAAAGTGTCCTTACCTCCCGCAAGGGATGAGTTATGTTGTTTATGTTATTATAAAAAAATTGTTTTTCCTTTTTCAGCCCGGGAGTGCTGACGATAACTAGGGGGGGATGTGTGGCCCAGCTGCGTTTGGTACACATGTTCCCAGGAGAATGCACAGAAAGGTAATTACAAAAACCTGATATTCATTCACACTCACACTTCCCAGTATTGCCACCAGAGGGAACCTTAGACTATTTAAGGGTGTGAGAGACGTTAGCAGTAGAATCATAGAATCATAGAATGGTAGAGTTGGAAGGGACCTCCTGGGTCATCTGGTCCAACCCCCTGCTCAAAGCAGGATTCTCTAAATCATCCCAGACAGATGTCTATCCAGCCTCTGTTTGAAGACTTCCATTGAAGGAGAACTCACCACCTCTTGTGGCAGCCTGTTCCACTCATTGATCACCCTAACTGTCAAAAAGTTTTTTCTAATATCTAATCTGTGTCTCCTCCCATTCAGTTTCATCCCATTGCTTCTAGTCTTTCCTTGCGCAAATGAGAATAAAGATGATCCTTCTACAATGTGACAGCCCTTGAGATATTTGTAGACAGCTATTAAGTCTCCTCTCTAGTCTTCTTTTTTGCAAGCTAAACATTCCCAATTCCTGCAACCGTTCCTCATAGGACATGGTTTGCAGACCGGTCACCATTCTGGTGGCTCTTCTCTGAACTTGCTCCAGTTTGTTGATGTCTTTTTTAAAATGTGGTGCCCAAAACTGGACACAGTATTCCAGATGAGGTCTGACCAAAGAGGAGTAGAGGGCAATAATGACCTCACGTGATCTAGACTGTATGCTTCTGTTGATACATCCTAGAATTGCATTTGCCTTTTTTGCTGCTGCATCACACTGTTGACTCATGTTAAGTCTGTGATCAATTAGTATACCCAAGTCTTTTTCACATGTGCTGTTACTTAGCCCTATTCCTCCCATTTTGTATATGCTTTTTTCATTTTTATTGCCCAGATGTAGTACTTTGCATTTTTCCCTGTTAAAATCCATTCTGTTAGTTGCTGCCCACTGCTCCAGTTTATGTATATCTTTTTGAATCCTCTCTCTCTCTTCTCTAGTATTAGCTACCCCTCCTAGCTTTGTGTCATCAGCAAATTTGATCAGTTTACCCTCAATTCCTTCATCTAAATCATTGATAAAGATGTTGAACAATACAGGGCCCAAAACAGAGCCTTGTGGTACCCCACTTGAGACATTCTTCCAACTGGATGTGCAGCCATTTACAACCACTCTTTGGGTCTGATCACTAAGCCAGTTATGAATCCACCTAACAGTTGCCTTGTCCATTCCATACTTAGTCATTTTTTCAATAAGGATTGTGTGAGATACTTTGTCAAATGCTTTGCTGAAGTCAAGATATACTATATCTACAGCATATCCCTGATCCACCCAGTCAGTGATTCTGTCATAGAAGGAAATTAAGTTAGTCTGACATGACTTATTAGTTACAAACCCATGCTGACTCTGTTTAATCACTTCATTCTTATCCAGGTACTTGCATACATGTTCTTTAATAATTTGTTCAAAGATCTTTCCTGGTATAGAAGTCAGACTCACTGGCCTGTAGTTCCCTGGGTCCACCTTCTTCCCCTTTTTGAAGATAGGAACAACATTTGCTCTTCTCCAGTCTTCTGGGACTTCTCCTGTTCTCCAAGAATTTTCAAAGATTATGGACAGTGGTTCAAGAATTTCTTCTGCTATCTCCTTCAGTACCCTGGGGTGTAATTCATCTGGACCTGGAGACTTGAATTCATTTAGGTTAGCTAAGTGTTTCCTCACTGTCTTTCTGTTTATAGATATCCTGGATATATCAGTGTAGTTCCTGTCAGTGTCAGCAGACAAGTCTTGGGTGATTCAGGAGTGAGTCATTCTAGCCAGACAGACGGAGATTTCCTGTCAGATGAGACAGAGGACGAAAGATTACAAGCTGTTACCTCAGAACAGACTGACTGTTAGTACCCTATGAATGTGGAAAGTGACTCTCGGAGCGAGCGTGAATTCAGTCTGACGGAAGGTCCTGAAAGCTGCTCTGGACAGAGTCTATGAAGGAACAGAAGGAAGGGGACTACAGTTATTATAAAAACGAGTCAACTGAGAAACGGTCAGTGAGCTGTGGAAGAAAGGAAGCTGACGACTACACCTACTGCTACCCGTGCTTATGTTAAGGGTGAGAGTAGGGCGACGGGCGAGTGGTGACAAAAGGAAGAGAGAGTGACTGAGGCGATATAGCAACGATGGCTGCCTCCACTCTGCTTAACCGGACGCCGGGTCCGAAGCCTTGCTAGTTCCTTCACGGCTAGTAGGAGAAAACCGGAATCCCTGCTGGACTTCAGGTCGCAGAGGGGCCCTATAGTGCTGATACGTAACCGGGGTCAGGGAGAACAGGAGTCAGGTCTGATCAGCCATAGACTTAGTTCTTGCCAAAAGAAGGCTCCACCACAATGTCGGCCGGGCATAGCTGTTCTATACAGAGTTGAACTTCGCTTCAGGCAGGTTGGAAACTCACACATTAAGAAGTAAGGAGGCCTTAAACCTACTCAGTGATTACCTGGATGTGCATCCTCCACCCTGAGCAGCTTCCCGGGACATACCTGCAAATACCACCAGTAAAGGTATGGAAAGAGACTGACTTGTGTGTGTCTGCCTTATTGCCTGCACCCTGCACCGCCATATACTTTGAGGGATCCAGTCTCGCCTGTGGGAGACTTAACATCTTGCTGCCCAGTAACAACCCCTCTGAGGATTAACCCTGCAGCGCTGGTCACCTTAATCAGAAACCACAGGTGACGTCACGAACAATTATTACAATCCCCTGTAAATAATCCCCCTTTGAATGAGCGCCCAGGGCAACGGACCGAGCTGTGCTACTTGTGACATTCCCCATAGACTTCAACGGGCTCGGTGCCGAGTACCCCATAACCCTGGTGTTGTGCGACTCACATAGAGTCGCTAACTAAAAATGCTGTAGTGCTATATGGCGGCATAAGTGAACTCTGTTACTTCACAGAGCCGCTGTGACAAAGACTGTGTCCTGTCAGACTCACGGGCGACACAGATGACCGCTAAGCGATTGCAGTCTGTGGTCATGCAATACGCACAGCAAACTTCTCACCGGAGGTGCCAGCATTAGAGTTGAGCGATACTTTCCGATATCCAAAAGTATCGGAATCGGAATGGTATCGCCGATAACATTAAAATATCGGCGATACCCGATACTGATACCGGAAGTCCCATGTAAGTCTATGGGAACAAAATATCGAAATTAAAAAAACCCATTCTTGCCTTGTTGGTTAATTGTACATGAAGGAAAACAAGAAAGAGTAATGTAGAATGTATTGGGGAAGGTTGAGGAGACATTAAAGGCATAGATGTTTAACCCAATCAAGTGGAATAGCATAAATATTTTTTTTTTTAAAGATGTTCGGATTGACGAAGAAATTGACAATGTTGTTAACGTTTTTTCTATTTTGGCAAATATGTATATTACACAACTTCCATGCTCTTCATCTTCACCTTTTTAACTTTTCACACACTTTCTCCTTCATAATCTTCTGCAGCATCATCTTTTTCATCAAATTATTCTTCATCTTCACCTTCTTTATCTTCTTCTTAAACTTCTTGCTATTCATCTTTGTTAACATTACTCATATTCTTCTTATTAAACTATTATTCTTATTCATATTCTGCTTCATCTTCTTCATCATATTCTTATTTGTGACAGAGAATCCTGTACTTGTAATCTGTCAAAGTATGAATTTTTCATCCTTCCGTTCTTGCTGTCACAAAAGATTTAAATTACAACAGTATTTGTCCGTGTTCAGTTTAGCCTGCAGCAGCAGGCATTTTCCAGGGGCACCACGAGGAGGAACGGACTCACCCCCATACACTGCTTAGTCTTCTTCTGCTTAGAATTTAGAGCATATATTTTGCTCTTCATTTTGGTCTTATACTTCATGTTCTTCTGCTTTTAGATCTTCTGCTTATTGTTCTTGTGTCTCTTGTTCCGTATCTTGTATTTGTAGCACAATCTTGTACCAGCTGATGTTACTGGGACACGGTTACAGGGACAGGAGGTACCTGTGCTCCAAAGCACTACTAAGGACCAGCAGACGTTGCTGGAACTCGGATACCGAGATGGAGGCACCTAGGCCAAAGGCACTGTGGAGAACCAGCTGACGGTACTGGAACCCGGAGGGGCAGCAGAAGGAAAAGAGCCAATGGCACAACCGAGGACCAGCTGACGTTACTGGGACACGGTTACTAAGCAGGAGGTACCTGTGCTCCAAAGCACTACCAAGGACCAGCAGACGTTGCTGGAACTCGGATACCGAGATGGAGGCACCTAGGCCAAAGGCACTGCGGAGAACCAGCTGACGGTACTGGAACCCGGAGGGGCAGCAGAAGGAAAAGAGCCAATGGCACAACCGAGGACCAGCTGACGTTACTGAACCCCAGTAACACAGGAGCAAGTGTTGACTGTGCTAACAGCACTTCCGAGCAACAACTGGCGGTGTTGGAGCCCAGGGTCAAGGAGGATGTTTAAATACTAGATCAAGTAATTTCCTTGTTACCTGTCAATTTTAAATGTCTATACTTCAAACAAGAGAAAGATAACCTTTACTACCATAAGATGATGATTTCATTTAAACTAATATCTAGATAAATAAAGAATTGACAAACATAAACACATACATTAACATGTTGAACAGCAATGCAAACCACAAAATAAATTAGTTAAGGAATCTGCTATACGGTTGTACATAAAAGCATACAAGTACATATCTGAATCCATTAATGATGGATAAGTAACAGTATGTACACCATTTTTATTGTATAGACAATGAATGTCTGACTTCAAAACATCATCAGCATTACAAGTTATCTGTGATATTACTAAAATGTTCCATTTGCTGAATAATGTCACTAAATATTTTATACAAAATTATACAATTTCCATCATGTAATACTCATAATATGTGGCAATAATCATTTTTATTAACAAACATAACCTTTAAAAAGTGCATAGTGCATAGTGAAAATTGCTATTTATGGCTGACTGTCGACTCGGAAGCATGACAACAGATAGATAAGGTATATATAGATGAGACTGCATAGCCACAGATGGTGAATGGCGATGTAATACTGTACCTCAATAAAGTGTGCGTCACTACTACATAATTTTTTTTATATAGCTTTATAAACAGGGTACATGGATGTATGCTTGTGCCTTTGTTTTGACACACAGACTGCCTTCCTGCTGAGACGCATTGGGTAGTGAACAGTTGTGTGCAGTGTTCACTGCAGTCTCTGCGGAATAACCACACTTAGACCTTATAACTTTTCAGACTTTCTTTATCAATCTACCAAGATGAAGAAGGCAGGGAGTAAGGCACGTGGTCGTGGAGTTTCTTCAGGGAGAGGACGTGGGGATTCTGTGGCTGCTGCGGCCCCAGTGACACAGCATCCACCAGTTTTCCCCGTGAGCGTTCCTTTATGCGCACTTTTGTAGGAGCTCGGAGTACCCCCCTGCTGCGGGAAGAACAAATTGAAGCCGTTGTTGTTTGGATGTCAGCCAATGCATCGACTTCAATTGCTTCCACCTCCTCTCAGGACCACAGCACTGTTGGGCAACCATCTCTCTCTTCACCGCCTGGCAAATTGCCCAGGCAGTCAGAGAGTTCTGTACAGGAGCCAGCTGAGTGTCTGCTTCTGTTCTCAGAATCTATTGGCTTGCAAACAGGGGCCCAGCCAAGCAGCATTCTGTAATGTGAAGAGGGAGTATGCAGTGATGCGCAACAGCTGTGTCTCTCTGAATCTGAAGAGGCGGGTGAGACAGTGCCGATGGTCAGCACACCGCAGAACGCATCTGATGATGATGAGACCCAGGTGCCAGTTTCTGTTGAGCATGGTGCTGGCCAGACCACCCAACAGCAGGTGTTGGAAGAGGGTAGTGGAGATGATGAGGTCCAAGACCCAACATGGCATGAGGAACAGGAAGGTGGTGGGAGCAGCTCAGAGGAATAATAATAATATTTATTTATATAGCGCCATCATATTCCGCAGCGCTTTACAGTTTAGCAGTTTCAGAACACAAGTCATAAGTAACAACGTTAACAATACAATAATTTAAGCTAAATAAGTCGCCCTGCTCGTGACAGCTTACAATGTACAATGAGATGGGGGAGATACAAAGTATAGGTGTTTATATACAATGGTGCATTTACAATGATGTTCCAGCCATCTTAAGGGACTGAGGGATGGAGATAGTGAATGGGCTAGAGACACACACACAGTTACACAGAATACATAGAATGACTTTGATTAGTGAATGTGATAGGCCGCTCTGAACAAATGTGTTTTGAGGGAGCGCCTGAAACCATGCAAATTGTGGATAGTCCTAATTTCTTGGGGTACAGCATTCCAGAGGATTGGCGTAGAGCAGGAGAAGTCTTGGAGTCGGGAGTGGGAGGTACGTATTAGTGCAGAGGTTAGTCGAAAGTCGTTTGCAGAGCGCAGCAGTCGGTTAGGCCGATAGATAGAAATGAGGGAGGAGATGTAGGAGGGGTGCTGCACTGTGGATAGCTTTGTGGCTGAGAACCAGTACTTTGGTTGAAAGCTGGGAGAGGCCTAGAGAAATGGTTAGTGATAGAAGGAAGATAGAGGAAGACATTGCCCCAACGGTACAAACAGGAGGGAGAGTTAGGCTGCAGACTCGGTTGCCTGTAGCCTCCAGTTTGGCACCTGTTCGGAGCAGTTGTCTTCCAAAAGTCAAAACGTGCGCTCCCAGGACTTGCACTGCGTGGTCCTTTTTTCACACACTTGCACATGATATTTGCTATGTGAAATGCAAGCTGTGTAATCAAAAATTAAAAATAGCTAAAAGTGTCAGTCACCTCAATACCACAAATATGTGGAAACATGTGCGGACAAAGCACGTAGTTGAGTTACAAAGACACACTGGAGATGTAGGCCAACCTACAGCAGCACCTACATCTTCAGGTTGTGTTGAAGCCTCTTCATCGAGCTCACACACAGCTGGTTCTGCTTCCTCACAGGATCGCCATGGAAGAACCTCGGCCACTGTTGTCCAGAGACAAACTGTTATTCCACACACAGCAGCAAGTTCCCTGTCATCCTCACACTCCCAGGCCACAAAACAGCCATCGGTAGCACAGGCATGGGATAAAAGACGGCCATACTCCGCAAACCATGCACGAGCACAGGCTCTGAATGCTGGCATTGCAAAACTCCTGTCCCTTGAAATGCTGTGATTCAGGCTGGTGGAGACAGACAGTTTCCGTAACTGAATATCATTGTCAGTCCCACAATACAATGTGCCAAGCCGATTTCATTTCAGCAGGCAAGCCGTCCCTGGTCTGCAAAAGCATGTTGAGGGAAAAATTAAACATGCGCTACTAAAAGCCCTCAGTAGCAAGGTCCACCTGACCACCGATGCGTGGACCAGTACCCATTGTTATGATCTGCTACAACCAGTAAGGAAAGAAGGGAATTCTGTCCCTACAATACAACTAAGCTGAATCCCTACGATGTAACGGGGAACCTGATCCTGCGACCAGACCCGCTAAAGTCCTCATCTAGTGTGAACGAAGACCTATAGTTGCGAGGGAGTAATCCCTACAAGATCTAGGGACTGGGAGAAAAGGTGGACACCTCCTAACATAAATTGTAGCATGGATAATTAAACAGAAAAATAAATACTTTGTGATCCTAACATCAAGCAAAACTGACAGATTAAGGCACCTAAGCACCCGGCTAGCTTAACAGTAGATAATACAATGAAGTCAAGCAAAGCCAGAAGGGCGGAGCCAGACTAAATAGGGAAAAAAGGTCATGTGACCAGCAAACTGAAACAAAACCTAACAAGAGGGTTCTAACACCCATGGCCAGGGACAATACCTTTCCCTCACTGCCCATTGGGTCAATGTTGTGCAGCCGGGTACTGATCTTGCGAGTGGCGCTGTACGTGTTCTGCCAACTCCAAGGATTGCAGGAATCAAGTCTGTACACATTGATTCCTCCTCCTACTCCAGTTCCTCAGAATCATCGCTGCAGGAGCCGTCACGGTCTACCTCCACATGGACCCGTGAACGTTTACCTGTTGCGACCGATATGAGCACAGCCGTGTCCAAATGTCAACAGGCCGTCCTGAAATTAATTTCCATGGGGAATCTTAGCCACACAGCGCAGGAGCTCTGTAATGCCATAAAGCAGGAGAGCGACGTGTGGTTTTTGGAAGAGAATCTACAGGCAGGCTTGGTAGTGTGTGACAATGGCCGAAATCTGGTGTCAGCTCTGGGCCTTGGCAACCTCACTCACATACCATGTCTGTCATATGTGCTCAACTTGGTCGTGCAGAGTTTTTTGAGGGACTATCCGGATCTTGATGCACTGCTGCACAAGGTCCGCCTAGAGTGCGCTCACTTGCGACGTTCCAGCATGGCCAGATCGCTGATTGCAGCTCTGCAACGCAGATTTCACCTTCATGAACATCGCATCATATGTGACGTACCCACCAGGTGGAATTCCTCGTTACATATGTTGGAGCGGTTGTGTGAGCAGCAGCCAACAGTAATGGAGTATCAGCTGCATCAGGCGCAGTCAACTCGCAATTTGCGCCGTTCACACTTCACCACTACTGAGTGGGCCTCTATAATAAGAATAATAATATTATTTATTTATATAGCGCCATAATATTCCCAGTGCTTTACAGTTTAACAGTTTCAAAACACAAGTCATAAGTAACAACGTTAACAATACAATAATTAAAGCAAAATCAGCCGCCCCTGCTGGTGAAAGCTTACAATCTACAATGAGGTGGGGGAGATACAAAGTACAGGTGTTTATATACAATGGTGTTTTTACAATGATGGTCCAGCCATTTTAAGGGAGTGAGGGATGCATGGAGATAGTGAATGGGCTACACACACAGAATTACACATAGAATGACTTTGATTAGTGAATGTGATAGGCCACTGTGAACAAATGTGTTTTGAGGGAGCGCCTGAAACCATCCAAATTGCGGATAGTCCTAATTTCTTGGGGTAGAGCATTCCAGAGGATTGGCGCAGCGCGGGAGAAGTCTTGGAGTTGGGAGTGGGAGGTACGGATTAGTGCAGAGGTTAGTCGAAGGTCGTTTGCAGAGTGCAGCAGTCGGTTAGGCCGATAAATATAAATAAGGGAGGAGATGTAGGGGGGTGCTGCGCTGTGGAGAGCTTTGTTGGTGAGAACCAGTAATTAGAATTGGATCCTATAATGAATGGGCAGCCACTGCCAGTGTAATGAGTGGCGAATAACTCTATGAAGGATATCTGCCACGTTTTGCGTGCGTTTGATGAGTCAACGCGGATGGCGAGTGCAGATGATGCACTAGTCAGCCTGACTGTCCCCCTTATCTGCCTGCTTCAAAAAACACTGCAAGCACTAAGGCATGAGGTTTTGGAAGAGGTGGAGGATGAGGAGTCACAAATTCCATCACCTTCTGGACAGTCAGCGCAACGTGGTTCCTCACAAAGGGCTGGAGGACTTTCAAAGTACCATGCTGTATCAACAATTGAACCTCCAGAGTCGCTGTCTATATTTTCATAACCATTACAAACTTTTAATGTATTTACAAAGCACATAATGTACATTTTTTGTCTATCCTTTTGTATTGCTATTGTGTTTCCATAAACTGATGTTACAGAATTATGATACAAAGTTTTTAAATTTTGAGTTTTAAATTTTGTAAATTTATATGTATTTGAAGGACTTTGTGAGGAGGATGAGGAGGAGTCAATGGAGGAGGAAGACATCGCTCCAGAGGGAGGTAGACAATGCTCTAGTCAGTATGTAGACCAAGGGTGGGGTGATGCACAGCAGGCAGAGATGACGCCTCTTGCAGGGGACAACGTTTCTTGGCCAGTTGGGAGTCTGCAGCACATGGTTGATTTCATGCTGCAGTGGCTGAGAAACGACCGCCGCATCGAACACATTCACACCACGTCTGATTATTGGGTGTACACCCTCCTAGACCCTCGCTACCGGGACAACTTACAAAGCCTCATCACACCGTTGAACCGGGAGCGTAAAATGCGGAAGTACCAAGACACACTGGTGCAATCCATAATGTTCTCCATTCCAGCCGAGAGCGCTGCTGCTACTGCTTTACAAAGCAGCTCTGTGCGTCGAGGCAGTGGAGACAGCTCTGCAACAAGAGGGAGCACAAGCAGCGCCTCTGCACAGGGCAAGAACGTATGTTCCAAATGTGTCGAAGTTTTGTGGCAGCGCCACCAATGTCTACACCATCCGAGACGGCTCCAGTCAGCAGGAGGCAACATTTCCGTAAGATGGTGACAGACTACATGTCTTGCCCTCTCAGTGTACTCCCAGATGGCTCTTCCCCATTCAAGTTTTGTGTCTCTAAGCTGGATACATGGCCAGAGCTTAGCCAGTATGCATTGGAGGTGCTGGCTTGCCCTGCTGCCAGTGTATTATCGGAGCGCGTCTTTACTGCTGCAGGTGGTGTACTAACAGACCGTTGCATGCGACTATCCTCCGATAATGTAGAACGGCTTACTTTTCTGAAAATGAACTAGGCATGGATCTCGCCTGAATTTGCCTGTCGGTTTCAGATTAACTAACTGGTTGGCAACGTTTTCCATGTCTCCTGTTATGTTCATCTTTCTACCACCTGAGCTATACTCCCTGGGCTACAACACTGCCAGTTGCTGCTCAGAAGTGTCGTGTCCACAGACCAATACACAAGCTATAGTGATAGTGGGGTTCAGTAACGCCTGCTGTTCCCCTGCTGCGTGTCTGACAAAAATTAATGCTGCTAACTCCAAATTAAAGTTCAAATTAAAGTTCAAACATCTCATACTAGGCCTCAGGCTACACCCTCCTTGACCCTGGGCTCAGAAGTGTTGGATGCACAGATCAAAACAATCGATGATGTGTTTGTGGGGTTCAGTAACGCCTGCTGTTCCCCTGCTGTGTGTCCGGCAAAAATTACTGCTACCTAGCTACACATGTTGAAAAAAACATGACATGTTAAAGTGGCTAGTGCTACACATAGATATCAGGCTACACCCTTATTTCTAAGCTGTAAACAAGTGAAACGTCAAATTTAAAACCATTCAATGATTAGTGTTGGTAACAAATCTGTAACTAAATAATTGTGACATATTATGGCAGATATCCACATGTCTAACACAAATGCTAACACAAAAGCATACTTATGCTATAGGGTACTGATGGTGAACCTACTCACTCCATAACTTTGACAAATCCAACTCACATCATGCCTCAAATGCTGCAATGTTGGAAGTGCATAATGTGGGTTGAACTTTGACAACAGCTGCAGTGCGAAGGTTATCCTTCTGTGTTCTTGGCTTTTAAATAAAAGCATACAAGTAAATATAATAATACATTGTTGATTAAGGGACATGATGTACACCTGTAATATTGTGCAAACAATGGATGTAGGACTATTCCTCTTCAACATTACTTATATTTGTGTCATTTGAAAAAATACATATTTTAGTTAAAAATTAAAAACCCATGTTCAGTAGCTGTGAAAGGCCCGTTTGTGTACTTCTATATTGTTTGCAACCAATGTATTGTATACGGATGGAAGCACGTCACTGTAATAGATTTGAATTATTTTAAATAGAATAAAGCAGCACCAATTTTAGAAAAATGACAAGGATGAGCCAGTGACAGACACTCAGCAGAGTACACGCAGCGGTGGTTGAAGAAGTAAATGGAGCGTGATCTGCATTTAAAAAAAAAAAAAATACCTCACAGACTGCAGTGAACACTGAAACACAACTATTCACAATCTGTGAAAGGCTACTCCTTTGTCTACTTTTATAGTGTTTGCAACCAATGTATTGTATACGGATGGAAGCGCGTCACACTAATAGATTAGATTTATTTTAAATGGAATGTAGCAGAACCAATTGGAGATAAATGAAAAGGATGAGCCACTGAGACACGCTCAGCAGAGTACAAGCAGCAGTGCTTGAACAAGTAACTGGAGCGTGATGTGCACTCAAAAAAAAAAAAACACAGACTGCAGTGAACACTGAAACACAACTGTCCACAATCTGGGAAAGGCTACTCCTTTGTCTACTTCTATAGTGTTTGCAACCAATGTATTGTATACGGATGGAAGCGCGTCACACTAATAGATTAGATTTTAAATGGAATGGAGCAGAACCAATTGGAGATAAATGAAAAGGATGAGCCACTGAGACACGCTCAGCAGAGTACAAGCAGCAGTGCTTGAACAAGTAAATGGAGTGTGATGTGCACTCAAAAAAAAAAAACACAGACTGCAGTGAACACTGAAACACAACTGTCCACAATCTGGGAAAGGCTACTCCTTTGTCTACTTCTATAGTGTTTGCAACCAATGTATTGTATACGGATGGAAGCGCGTCACACTAATAGATTAGATTTTTTTCAAATATAATGGAGAAGCACCAATTGGAGAAAAATGAAAAGGATGAGGCACTGAGACACGCTCAGCAGAGTACAAGCAGCAGTGCTTGAACAAGTAACTGGAGCGTGATATGCACTCAAAAAATAAAAAACACAGACTGAAGTGAACACTGAAACACAACTGTCCACAATCTGTGAAAGGCTACTCCTTTGTCTACTTCTATAGTGTTTGCAACCAATGTATTGGATACGGATGGAAGCGCATCACACTATAATTTCTATTGAATGGAGCAGCTAGAATTACACTAAAGAAAAAAAAAAAGAGTCTGTGAGTGACACGTGCAGATGCCTACAGACAGCGTTGGATGCAGAGCAAACTGCAGCGTCACCTGCACTCACACACACCTTGCAGAGCTGTTAAAACAACACTGCAGGCAAAAGGAAGCTTTACACAGCGGTTGGTGATAGCCTGCCTACAGCACAGTACACTAAATCGCAATCTCTAACTGTCCCTCAGAGTCAGCAGAGTAGCGTTCTGTCCCTATCTGAATTCACAGCACAGTGACGCTAAAATGGCGGCGGCGCCTTTTATAGTGCATTCTGACATCATTTCAGCAGCCAATCACAGCCATGCCATTAGTTAAGATGACCGCAGCATTACAGGATGTGCCCACACTTCGTAGGATTCCTCATTGGCTGACTAAAATCACATTGCCTCTCAAAGAATTATGGGAACTTCCGATTCCGGTATACGATATTGAAAAAGTATCGGAATTAAGTATCGGAATTCCGATAACGCGAATATCGGCCGATACCCGATACTTGCGGTATCGGAATGCTCAACACTAGCCAGCATACTAGGGGCTTATTACAGCCAGAACCCTGAATCCAAACACACAAACTCCTCACCGGAGGTGCGGGTATTTCTAGGGGCTTATTTCAGCAGGGTCCCTTACCACATGCATAAGACCACACTGGCGCAAGCACGTAACAGATATGATACTAGCGCATGGCCGTGCAGTCATGCAAGCTTTTTATAGCAGCAACAACTGCAGGACCTTCCAGAAAGGACCAATGGAAGCATGCCCCAGAACTCGAGCAACTTCAGGACCTTCCTGGGGGACCAATGGCAGTCGCTGCAATAGCCGAGCATGTGACCCCTGATCTTCTATGAGAGATCTTACCCTGGGCATGCTCAGAAGGAGACACACAGGACTTAGTTCCAAATACGTCTGTTCGCCGCTGACCTGCACTGGTTACAATAGCAGGAGCTGGAGAGGCAGCAGTCATCCTCTGCACAGTATTAGACTGGGCGAGACGCTGGGACCGACGTCTCTGCTGAGCTGGCTCCACTGCGGCCGGAGACGGATGGGAGACCGCAGCGGGGATGGCTCGAGATTCCCCTTGTGCAGAGGTGGGAACTCGACCCCTAACACTTATTGGCTTCATAACAGATGCCAAACATGTGGGGCAGGGATTCAAGTTTTAAATCGAGCAGCACCCAATGCTCACCGAGAAACGAGCACATCCAAGCACCAAGATGCTCAAGTGATATCTGTGTATCACCAAGCATGTTCGCTCATCCCTAATGATGCAATAATCATAATATCACAATATAAGCTTTAAAGCAGAGCTCAAAATCTAGTTTATCCCTTCAAGTAGTCTTAGAGTTACAAAAAAAACTTTCAGCGATTCTAGAGGAGGCTTGTATTTACAACAGGTTCTATTCGAGAAAAATCATTAAGCACCATGAGCATCTTGCTATTTATTAATAACTACTGATGAGCAAGGAGAAAAAAGGATGGTGATACCCGTGGGGTCGCTTCCTCCACCTTCATTCTTGTTCACCAGCATGGCATCACTTGCAATGTCTTCATTCTCACATGTGCAAGTTTGATGGTCTGTTTTTTCTGGATGCACAATTTCTTTGGTATTACCCAATGTGCACCTTTGAAAATTTTCATTAGGCCTCTTTCACACATCAGGTTTTCGGCGTCAGGCACGATGCGGCGTCTCGCCGGATCCGGTTTCTGAAATGTAAAACCGGATTCAACAGATCCGGTTTTCGGCCGGATTAGGCCGAAAACTGGATCCGTCTCATCCGGTTTTTTATCAGTTTTTCTATGGATTACGCCGGATACGGTTTTTAAAAACGCCCTTTTTGGGGTTGCAAACATGATTGGCTACTGAAAACCTATATATACACTGTTCCTATAGCCCATCTTGTTGTACAGGAGCAAATGGCGGTTGGAGAGAAGAGCAAGTGGCTGCTGAAGATGGACGTTGTGATAGGAAACATTCTGAAGAATTTGGTGGATTTCACCATGGAGGCGAATCGACTGAAAGCGATTGTTCTGGAAAAGGAGAGAAAGAGACAGCAGCGACGACGACGACGCCGTTTCTGGATCCACCCCATCACAGCTCAGAGAATTACGCGTGGGGTGTTTTCTACACTCTACATAGAGCTACGATGAAACCCTCAGAAATTTTTTGCGTATCTTCGCATGAAAATGGAGAACTTTGATTTGTTGGTGGAGCTGTTGAAGACCTCATAAGAAGATCAGACACCTATTGTCGCTTCTCCATTTCACCGGCGGAACGTCTGATGGTGACTCTTCGGTAAGCCATATTTATTCGATCTGCTTGCTTCAGAGCACACTTGTCCTGGAATGTTGTTGCTGGTAGTTTGTATACGGTCATCTGACTAAGCTTTAACAATTGGAGATACTATAAAAAATATTTATTTTTATAGTATCTCCAATTGTTATAGCTGATGTCTGGTATGTAGAGTTGAGCGATACTTTCCGATATCCAAAAGTATCGGATCGGAATGGTATCGCCGATACACACAAATATCGGCGATACCCGATACCGATACCGGAAATCCAATGTAAGTCTATGGGAACAAAATATCGGAATTAAAAAAACCCATTCTTGCCTTGTTGGATAATTGTACATGAAGGAAAACAACAAAGAGTAATGTAGAATGTATTGGGGGAGTGTTGTGAATGGGCTTGAAATGAGTTCTGAGCAGAGGCTCCCTCTGGTGGTTACAAGCGGTACTGGACTGTCCAGTGAAGATTGTGAGGATTGGGAATCAGGTGTTACTGACTGGTCTTATATAAGGGAGTCACCTTCCCATCAGGGTTGCCGGTGATCAATTGTTCTGGTCTCAATCCTTGATTCCTGTTTCCTTTGTAGCCTGCTGTTTCGTGTCTGCATCTCCTGCTAACAGATAAGACATTTTCTTCTTTTTTGTTTTTGTGCTTGATTTTTGCATTTTGTCCTGCACTTCTGTGGGGGCCTTCAGGGTCCCCTCCGGGGGCTTTTGCCCTCTCAGTTTAGTTCAGCCACTGATGTTTGTACGTTTGCTTTTTCCAGTTTTTTCAGTGGCTGCTGTTTTGATTTTGTTACACCAGAGAACTAATTTAGGTGGTAGAGGTCGTGTGATCTCAGGTGTTTTTGAAATTAGTAGAGTTGGTGCTTTTCAGGGTTTTTTGGGATTGCAGTAAGTGCCCTTCCTATCCTTTTCTATTTAGGTAGTTTGGGCCCCAACGTTTGCTCATACTATTTTCTGTCTGTGTCAGTATTTCTTCTTGTCTAACCGCCATTACATGTTTGGGGGCTTTCTATGTTCTTTGGGGATCTGCTCCGGGGCAGATAGCTTTCCTCTTTCTATCTTTAGGTGTAGTTAGTTTCTCAGGCTGTGACGAGGCGTCTAGGACCAACGTAGGAACGCTCCACGGCTGCCTCTAGTTGTGGTGGTTAGTCAGGGTACTGCAATCTCATAGATTCCAACTGCTCTGGTGTATTGCCTTTTTTACCTGCACTCCTCTGCTACCGAAACATAACAGGGGAGGTTGAGGAGACATTAAAGGCATAGATGTTTAACCCAATCCAATGGAATAGCATTAATATATATTTTTTTTTGAAATACGTTCGGATTGACGAAGAAATTGACAATGTTGTTAACCTTTTTTCTATTTTCGCAAATATGTATGTTTCAAAACTTCCATGCTCTTCACCTTTTTAACTTTTGCCACAATTTCTCCTTCATAATCTTCAGCAGCATCATCTTTGTCATCAAATTATTCTTCATCTTCACCTTCTTTATCTTCTTCTTAAACTTCTTGCTATTCATCTTTTTGTTAACACTACTCAGATTGTTCTTATTAAACTATTATTCTTCTTCATATTAACCCATAAAGTGTAAAGTATAACCTCTTTCTATGAATTTAATTTCCCTGAATTTAATTTCCATTTAATTTCATTTAATTTCTTAAATAATTCAGGGATGAGAAGAGAACAGGGTGGAGGCAGCAGGACTTTTTGCCGTACACACAGCAAGGGAACAGCTGACATTAGTGAACCCTAGTAACACAGGAGCAAGTGTTGACTGTGCTAACAGAACTTCCGAGCAACAACTGGCGGTGTTGGAGCCCAGGCTCAAGGATGTAGGCAGAGGCCTAATATGAGATGTTTGAAGTTAAATTTGGAGTTAGCAGCAAAAATTTTTGCCAGACACCCAGCAGGGGAACAGCAGGCGTTACTGAACCCCACAAACACATCAGCGATTGTTTTGATCTGTGCATCCAACACTTCTGATCAGCAACTGGCGTTGTTGAAGCCCAGGGTCAAGAAGGGTTTTAAATTTAAATATTGAGTTATTGCCTTGTTACGTGGCCATTGCAAATGTATGTACTTCAAACTATATAAAAATGAAGTTTTACTAGGACAATAAAATGATGAATTTCAATTCCAAGAATAAAAATAAACACCCTTAAAAATATAAACGCATATAAGCACATGGCAACAAGAAATGGAACAACACACCACCCAAAATTATTTTTACAAAATATAGTGATGCAAATTTAGGAATAATAGTCCATTTTTGTATTTAGGAATGATGCGTAAGTGAAGACAATGGATTTTGTAATAGTCACTCATCATCATCATTACAAGAAATCTGTGACAGTCACACAGATTTCAATTATTTCACTCACGAAAATTGTTATTTCGGACAGCATTTATTACATGTCCAGCATGGACTCATCAAAGTGATGAGATGACGCACTAATGAACGATAAAAAAAAAAAAAAAAAAAATTTTATAAAAAAAACCATTGTCACAATTTAAGTGGGTGCCTGCAAGTGGAGGTGAAACAAAGGCTACGGATAGCAAAGGTATATACTATGTCTGTTGTAGACAGTGGGCAGCCTCTGATGGGTAATGTCGATGTTATACTGTACGTCAATAAAGGCTGCGGCTGCAATCATGCATTTTTGGCTTGTAGAATGTTGAAGAGGGTAAAAGCATGTCTGGTTGCGCAAGGCTTTATCCTGTAACAATACCTTCCTTGTGTGACGGGTAGGGTAGCGTGTGTCTATTATATGAGTGTCTGTAAAATGTGACTTTACGCAGCCTTATTCTGCCCTAGGGACGCAAAAAATAAGACATCAGTAATCATTTACTGTATAAAACTCCACCTATGAGCAACAAAACAAGCACGTTCCCTCTTCCGGTTCCTGCGCTGACATGTGAGGAGGGAGTTTGGAGACGCTCCTGAATTTCTCCCAGGTGTCCAAGCATATCGGGCCGATAGGAGAGCATTAAAACCACCCTTGGTCGTGACTTAAATACGGTGAATCGAACCAGTGAAGAACTGTAAGTCGATGCGAACGAATGTGCGATCACATGACACACGTTTATAACCCTTGCTAGACATGAATAACTTTGTAGAATTTTGGAGACACCTGAACCCAGATGGCAGTGAATATTCCTTCTATTCGGCGCCACATGACTCTTGGTCCAGAAGAGATAATATATTGCTATCACAGGAGCTAGTAAGGGGAGTGGAAGAGGCAGATGTGCACAACGTAGCTATATCTGACCACGCGCCTGTATCAGTGACCCTGCCAGATATGGTTCAGATGGGGCCAGACCAAACTTGGCGCTTCCCTACCTATTTGTTAATGGATGAGAAGTTTCGACATCAGGTGAAGCAATGGTGTTTGGAATATGTAAGTGATAATGGAGATAGTAGGGATAGGCCGGAACTTTTATGGGCAGCAGGGAAGGCATTAATGCGCGTGAAACTAATAGGTTATCAGACAACGCTAAAAAAGAAGATAGCGACAAACTACTCGCAGGCTAGCAGGATATTACGCGATAGCTACACGGCAAAAAGACAACTTCATCAACACAGGATAAAAATAAATGTAAGCAGGCTAAGGCTGACTTACACGTATGGGTATATCGACGCGAGAGAAGCAGTAATATGAATTATAGAGCCGATGTATATCGTTATGGTAGCAAATCAGGGAGACTGTTAGCACGACTAGCGAAAGGAAATCACATTCGTCATCAACATATTACTGCGTTAACGAATAAACATGGGATCATGAACACAGACTCTCAAAGCATAATCACGATTCTACAAGAATACTACTCAGACTTATATAAGGTGGAACATACGGATAGTGCGGAGGGTCAGACCTTTCTAGATGGAATACGGTTACCATCCTTCACAAACTATCAGCTTCTCCTTTTAAAAAAAAACAATTGAGGTGACGGAAGTGACAGCGGCGATAAGTGACTTTAAATCCGGGAAAGCTCCAGGACCTGACTGGTTTACAGCCAAATTATTAAAATTATTGAGTGAGGATATCCCGTCCACATTGGTAGGCACCTTCAATCATATATTGGAGACAGGAGGGTTGCCCATCCATTCAAACATGGCACACATGAAGGTGCTACTAAAACCCAACAAACCTTCACATCTGGCTGGATCCTATCGTCCATTCTCACTCATTGACCAGGATATCAAGCTTTTGTCCAGGATCATGGCAGATCGTTTGAGTAGCATTCTTCCTACGCTGATAGGGCCATCACAAGTGGCCTTTGTTAGACCAAGATCGCCCATGAATAACATTAGGAAAGTAATAGCAGTTGTAGATAAATATCGTTGTCTGACAACATCGAGTCCTGTCATGCTATCCTTAGATGGCGATAAGGCATTTGATAGGGTGAGCTGAAGTTGGTTGCCAATGGTCCTGGACAAAATTGCCATGAGAGGCACGTTTATGACTTTCCTATCAGGTGTCTATGCCAACCCACAGGCACAAATACACAACACAGGTCACCTTTCGGCTACTTTCACAATACAGAGGGGAACTCCTCAGGGATGTCCATTATCACCTTTGCTCTTTGATATAGCCCTTGAGCCATTAGTTACACACGTGGAGGATAAAACAGTATATGACGGTATAAAGGTAGGGGGTCAGCAGATCAAACTCACATTGTTTGCAGACGATATACTCATTTATATGGCACATCCCCAAGACCATCTCAAAGGGCTATTAGACTGGATAAAAATTTTTTAACTAATTCTGTGGTTTCGCTTCAAAGACTACAAGAGTGAAATTTTTCAATTGTTAAAGCCTAATCCTCGTGAGCTTTGGTGTGCTTACTGATGGGGGACAGAAGTAATTAAAACATTTATTTATAACATATCTGTGAATCAAAATAGGACGAGATTCTAGTTCTCAATACAAACTTAACTATGAACCCTAATTGGACAAGGTTGTACGTCAATTGGAGCGGTGGCATGATTTGCCCCTGTCTCTTCTGGGCCGTTGTCACCTTCTTAAGATGATTATTTTTGGAAGGCTATTATACCCGCTTCAGACTATTCCAATCCTGTTACGTAAAGATGATGTTTCACGGATAAAAAAAGCATTGACCAGATTCATCTTGAGGGGAAAACGGCCCAGAATAGCTATACGAAAAATTATGCGTGCAGTAAAAGATGGGGGCCTGGCCATGCCAAACGTTAGGAGTTATAACTTTTCGTGCTTGATCAGAGTGGGGAGAGATTGGTTTAAGGGGGCTTAGTCCTACTCAGATGTATTGCTGGAATCTGGACTGACAGAGGGTTGTATTTTGGCCTCATGTGTTGACACTGTGATTTGTAAACTCCCGGTCATAGTGATCAGCGCTACTACGCGATACAGTAATTGCCTGTAAGGCAACCAGACGAGCGCATGGGTTGTCTTCTCAGTTATCTAAACACATGCCTTTATGGGCTCACCCAGAATTCCCAGTGGGAGTAACAGACCGCGTTTTTGAGACGTGGCATACTAAAGGTATACATACAGTATTAAATCTCATGCACCTAAAAGAGTGTAGGTGGCTGACATCCAAGGAGATTATGGAAAAATTTAATTAGCCCCCTTCTCACTTTATTGAAACTCTACAAGTGCATTATTTCTACAGAAATCGCCTGCGTAATATTACAGAAGAGGTGGTAGACAATTGATTTGACAAGATGGGAGATATATTTCTTCAACCAGACTGAAGTATGCTCATGATTTTCCATGATTACTACGACCTGTGATGAGGTCATAGTCACGTGATCTGGTCAGCTGATGTGTACGTCACCTGATGGTGTTTTGTAGGCCTATAAAACAAGGAGCTGTTGTAGTTGTTGTGTGGAAGGAAGGAGTTTGGCTGGAGTAAGCTGGAACATTGTTTTGTTACTGTGTGGCAGTGTGCACCAGGAAGCGAGTAACAGACCACCCGGAATGTGACCTGGCGGTCTCAGCTGACCTGCAGCCGCTTAGTTAAGCCCGTCACAAGCAAGGGTGAGTCTGTGACCAGTGGTTCTCCAAACTGGAGTGATTTATGTTCTGTTTTCATTTTGTTATATGGACTTTTTGTTGAACTCATGATTAAAATCACTGAACTTTGAAATAAAAGGCTGTGTGTTTGCCTCATTACTGCGGCCCAGCCCTGCCTACCACAGCGGTTCCCTACAATTGGTGGAGAATGCGGGCAACACAGTGAGGTCAGGCTGTTTTTCATGCATGACAGTAAATGTCCTGGTTTTAGAAAGTGCACCAAAACAGGCTGGATAACTGTCCGAAGATGTAGAACAAAGTAAAAATGCTAGTGGAGGACATGCGACAGCAACAGCAGGCTACACAGCAGCAACAGCAGGCTATGCAGCAGCAGCAGGCTATACAACAGCAGGCTATGTAGCGGCAGCAGGCTATACAGCAGCAGGCTATGTAGCAGCAGATATTTAATCGACAGCAACAGGAAACCAATAGTTTGCTGATGCAGCACATCACAGCGCCGCAGACAGTAAGAGCTGCCCGGGGATGCCATGATGTCCGGAAAGCGGTGCGTACAGCGATCCGAAAGATGGAGCAATCAGATGACGTTGAGGTGTAGCTGGAGATGTTTGAAGGCGTGGCTAAAAGGGAGAGACTGCCCCGGGACCAGTGGGCCGAGATCGTGGCTCCGTTTTTGACTTCAGGACCCGCTAAAGCCTATAGGGACCTACCCCCCAGCAACAGGAGGACTATGAGAGCGTGAATGGTGAGATACTTGCACGTCTTGGGGTAAATGTTTTTTTCCTGGCCCAGCGTTTACAACAATGGAAGTTTTCCCCTTCCGAGCCAGCTCGGTCCCAGTATTATGACTTGATACACCTGATAGAAAAGTGCTTTCAGCCTGAGGTGTTGTCACCCCGCGATATGCTGGATCGTATAGTGACTGATAAATTCGGGCGAACTTTGCCCCACACCCTTCAAACATGGGTTGGACAGGCAGCCCCTACTGATGGTCTCCAAATGGTAGACCTCATTGAAAGATATGGGCCTACCAAGGAGATACAGGGAGAGACTAGCCGGAAGCTACCAATTAAATTCACCAAACCTTCACCCACAGCTCGGCGAGCAGAGACTCTGAGGGCCGCCCAGGAAGGGTCGGGGAACGAAAGGGGCCCCATAATCTGTTGGCGGTGCCAAGAACCATGACATGTGAGAGCTGATTGCCCCCACCTGACTGAGCTCATGGACAACAACTTTGGCTACTATCAGTCTCACTATGCATAACACATGTGTGCAGTGGTCAGTATTACCTTTGCCTTCGGTGGAGGAGGAAAACACCTCTCCTATAGAAGTGTTAGTTGGGGAGATGGAAGATTTGCCACCGGGAACAGAATTGTAATACTTAAATGTGTCAGGTGACAATTTTGGTACGGCGCAACCCCGTGACCCTACGTTGAGTCTATTTGTTGGGGATAACATTTTGTTTTGTAACTGATCATTCCCCTGTGACTGGCAGTGTTGTAGCCCAGGGAGTAGAGTTCAGGTGGTAGAAAGATGAACATAACAGGAGACATGGAAAACGTTGGCAAACAGTTATTTAATCTGAAAACGGGCAGGCAAATTCAGGTGAGATCCATGCCTTGTTCATTTTCAGAAAAGTAAGCCGTTCTACATTCTCTGAGGATAGTCGCATGCGACGGTCTGTTAGTACACCACCTGCAGCACTAAAGACGCGCTCAGATAATACACTGGCAGCAGGGCAAGCCAGCACCTTCAATGCATACTGGCTAAGCTCTGGCCATGTATCCAGCTTGGAGACCCAAAACTTGAAAGGGGAAGAGCCATCTGGGAGTACACTGAGAGGGAAAGACATGTAGTCTGTCACCATCTTACGTAAACGTTGCCTCATGGTGAGTGGAGTCGTCTCGGATGGTGTAGACATTGGTGGCGCTGACACAAAACTTCGCCACATTTGTAACATACTGCTCTTGCCCTGTGCAGAGGCGCTGCTTGTGCTCCCTCTTGTTGCAGAGGTGTCTCCACTGCCTCGACGCACAGAGATTCTTTGTAAAGCAGTAACAGCAGCAGTGCTCTCGGCTGGAATGGAGAATATTATGGATTGCACCAGTCTGTCTTGGTACTCCCGCATTTTACGCTCCCGGTTCAACGGTGTGATGAGGCTTTGTAAGTTGTCCCGGTAGCGAGGGTCTAGGAGGGTGTACACCCAATAATCTGATGTGGTGAGAATGTGGGCGATGCGGCGGTCATTTCTCAGGCACTGCAGCATGAAATCAACCATGTGCTGCAGACTCCCAACTGCCCAACAAACGCTGTCCTCTGGAAGAGGCGTCATCTCTGCCTGCTCTGCATCGCCCCACCCTCGCTCTACATACTGACTAGAGCGTTGTGTACCTCCCTCTGTAGGGATTTCTTCCTCCTCCATTGACTCCTCCTCATCCTCCTCACAAAGTGAGCCCTGCCCAGCCCTTTGTGAGGAACCAAGTTGCGCTGACTGTCCAGAAGGTGAGTGAATTTGTGACTCCTCATCCTCCACCTCTTCCAAAACCTCATCCTTTAGTGCTTGCAGTGATTTTTGAAGCAGGCAGATAAGGGGGACAGTCATGCTGACTAGTGCATCATCTGCACTCGCCATCTGCGTTGAGTCATCAAACGCACGCAAAACGTCGCAGATGTCCTTCATAGAGGCCCACTCAGTAGTGGTGAAGTGTGAACGGCGCAAATTGCGAGTTGATTGCGCCTGATGCAGCTGATACTCCATTACTGCTGGCTGTTGCTCACACAACCGCTCCAACATATGTAAGGTGGAATTCCACCTGGTGGGTACGTCACATATGATGCGATGTTCAGGAAGGCGAAATCTGCGTTGCAGAGCAGCAATGCGCGATCTGGCTATGCTGGAACGTCGCAAGTGAGCGCACTCTAGGCGGACCTTCTGCAGCAGTTCAGCAAGATCCGGATACTCCCTCAAAAAACTCTGCACGACCAAGTTGAGCACATGTGCCAGACATGGTATGTGAGTGAGGTTGCCAAGGCCCAGAGCTGCCACCAGATTTCGGCCATTGTCACACACTACCAAGCCTGGCTGGAGATTCGCTGGCAAAAACCACACGTCGCTCTCCTGCTTGATGGCATTCCAGACCTCCTGCGCTGTGTGGCTTCGATTCCCTATGGAAATTAATTTCAGGACGGCCTGTTGACGTTTGGCCACGGTTGTGCTCATATCGGTCGCAACAGGTAAGCGTTCACGGGTCCATGTGGAGGTAGACCGTGACGCTCCTGCAGCAATGATTCTGAGGAACTGGAGTAGGAGGAGGAGTCAATGTGTACAGACTGGATTCCTGCAATCCTTGGAGTTGGCAGAACACGTACAGCGCCACTCGCAAGATCTGTACCCGGCTCCACAACATTGACCCAATGGGCAGTGAGGGAAAGGTATCGTCCCTGGCCATGGGTACTGGTCCACGCATCGGTGGTCAGGTGGACCTTGCTACAGACGGCGTTTAGTAGCGCATGTTTAATGTTTCCCTCGACATGTTTTTGCAGACCAGGGACGGCTTGCCTGCTGAAATAAAATCGGCTTTGCACATTGTATTGTGGGACTGCCAATGCCATTAAGTTAGGGAAACTGTCAGTCTCCACCAGCCTGAATGACAGCATTTCAAGGGACCGGAGTTTTGCAATGCCAGCATTCAGAGCCTGTGCTCGTGGATGGTTTGCCGAGTATGGCCGTCTTTTATCCCATGCCTGTGGTACCGATGGCTGTTTTGTGGCCTGGGAGTGTGAAGATGACAGGGAACTTGCTGCTGTGGGTGGAATAACACTTTGTCTCTGGACAACAGTGACCGAGGTTCTTCCATGGCGATCCTGTGAGGAAGCAGTGTGTGAGCTGGAGGTAGAGGCTCGAACACGACCTGAAGATGTAGGTGCTGCTGTAGGTTGGCCTACATCTCCAGTGTGTCTTTGTAACTCAACTACGTGCTTTGTCCGCACATGTTTCCACATATTTGTGGTATTGAGGTTACTGCAATTTTTACCTCTTTTTACTTTTTGCTTACACAGCTTACATTTAACATAGCAAATATCATCTGCAAGTCTGTCAAAAAAGGACCACGCAGTGCAAGTCCTGGGAGCGCCCATTTTGACTTTTGGAAGAGAACTGCTCCCAACAGGTGCCAAACTGGAGGCTAGAGGCAACCGAGTCTGCAGCCTACCTCTCCCTCCTGTTTGTACCGTTGGGACAATCTCATCCTCAGAGCTGCTCCCACCACCTTCCTGTCCCTCACGCCATGTTGGGTCTTGGACCTCATCATCTCCACTACCCTCTTCCAACACCTGCTGCTGTTGGGTGGTCTGGCCAGCACCATGCTCAACAGAAACTGGCACCTGAGTCTCATCATAATCAGATGCGTTCTGCGGTGTGCTGATGTCACGCTGTCTAGCAGATGTATAAATATATAATGTCAGTAATCTATCAAGTGGGACAACATTCTATATAACATATAAATAGGTAACATTAATATGTATATATAGCATAGTATTACCTGACATAATATCCTGTAGGTCAATACTGAATCCTTTTCACGCTGTCTCTGGATAGAGGTGGACCGGGGTCTAAGCTGACCCTAAACTGGGGTCCTGACTAGTCCCTCTACCTGGAGGTACTGTTAATGGTACAGAGGTCCAGGCCACCAGGTAAACCCTGTCTCCTATAAATCCCTCACCACTGTAATCTAGTCCTTAGAAGGACCCTGATTACCAACATAGGGAATGGACAGGTAAAGGTTAACAAACAGTATAGACAAACGAGACAGACAGGGGATAAAGTAAATACTGTCTTGCATACAACAATAAAACACAGAGGGAACACCAAAGGTCTAGGAGATAAACTATAAGCAAGGTGAGGAGAAACAACAAAAGAGCTCTTAGCTTAAGTCTTCTCAGAACCGATCCTATCTGCAGTCTGTATGAATGCTTTCACCGGCATCTAACCAGCAGACTGGCAGCTATATAAAGGAAGCTAATTAGAACATAGCAGCCGGGCAAGGCTGGACCTAGTCTTAGCAAGAGCTAGGTAAAATTAACTCCCTCATTACCAAACACAAAGAAACAGCAACTCAGCTGCGAGAAGTCAGAATGTGCAATCGCGACAATCTTCGTGGCGATGCACCCATGACAGTACCCCCCCTTCTACGAGGGGCCTCCGGACCCTCAGGGCCAGGTCTGTCCGGGTAAGTCGTGTGGAAGGTCCGAACCAATCGATCTGCGTTAATCTCAGACGCAGAGACCCACGTCCTCTCCTCAGGACCATATCCCTTCCAATGAACCAAATACTGAAGGGACCGGCGATTCAGACGTGAGTCAATGATCTTCAACACTTGAAATTCTAAGTTACCATTGACCACCATTGGAGGAGGAGGTAGAAGTGACGGTATAACTGGCGCCACGTACCTCTTAAGCAACGATTTGTGGAATACATTATGGATTTTAAACGTAGGAGGGAGGTCCAGACGAAATGCCACAGGATTAATTATAGAACTGATCCTGTATGGACCGATGAACCTGGGACCCAGTTTCCAGGAGGGAACTTTGCGTTTTATATTCTTGGTAGACAACCACACCAGATCGTTCACACCTAGGTCCGGACCAGACACTCTCCTCCTATCAGACCTCCGTTTGAAACAGTTCCCCATAGCACTCAGACCATTCAGCACTCCTCTCCAAACTGAAGCAAGTGACGACGAGAATTGTTCCTCCTCAGGAACCCCAGATGGACGGGTATGTGGGGTCTTAGAGCGAGCACAAACTCCACAGGAGATAAACTATAAGCAAGGTGAGGAGAAACAACAAAAGAGCTCTTAGCTTAAGTCTTCTCAGAACCGATCCTATCTGCAGTCTGTATGAATGCTTTCACCGGCATCTAACCAGCAGACTGGCAGCTATATAAAGGAAGCTAATTAGAACATAGCAGCCGGGCGAGGCTGGACCTAGTCTTAGCAAAGAGCTAGGTAAAATTAACTCCCTCATTACCAAACACAAAGAAACAGCAACTCAGCTGCGAGAAGTCAGAATGTGCAATCGCGACAATCTTCGTGGCGATGCACCCATGACAGCTGACCATCGGCACTGGCTCACCCGCCTCTTCTGATTCAGAGAGACACAGCTGTTGCGCATCACTGCATACTCCCTCTTCTTCACATTCCAGAATGCTGCTTGGCTGGGCCCCTGTTTGCAAGCCAACAGATTCTGAGAACAGAAGCAGAGACTCAGCTGGCTCCAGTTCAGAACTCTCTGACTGCCTGGGCAATTTGACAGGCAGTGAACAGACAGATGGTTGCTCAACAGTGTTGTGGTCCTGAGAGGAGGTGGAAGCAATTGAAGTCGATGCATTGGCTGCCATCCAACCAACAACGGCTTCAATTTGTTCTTCCCGCAGCAGGGGGGTACGCCGAGCTCCTACAAAACTGCACATAAAGGAATGCTCACCGGGAAAACTGGTGGATGCTGTGTCACTGGGGGCGGCAGCAGCCACAGAATCCCCACGTCCTCTCCCTGCTGAAACTCCACGGCCACGACCACGTGCCTTACTCCCTGCCTTCTTCATCTTGGTAGATTGATAAAGAAAGTCAGAAAAGTTAAAAGGCCTAAGTGTTGTTATTCCGCAGACACTGCAGTGAACACTGCAGACAACTGTTCACTAGCTGTGAAAGGCCCCTTTGTGTACTTCTATAGTGTTTGCAACCAATGTATTGTATACGGATGGAAGCGTGTCACACTAATAGATTAGAGTTATTTGAAATAGAATGGAGCAGCAACAATTCTAGAAAAATGACAAGGATGAGGCAGTGACACACGTTCAGCAGACTATAACCAGCAGTGGTTTAAGAACTAACTGGAGCGTGATCTGCACTCAGCAAAAAATATATATATCACAGACTATAGTGAACACTGCAGTGCACACAACTGGTCACTATCTGTGAAAGGCTCCTTTGTGTACTTCTATAGTGTTTGCAACCAATGTATTGGATACGGATGGAAGCGCGTCACACTAATAGATTGGAGTTATTTTAAATAGAATGGAGCAGCAACAATTCTAGAAAAATCACAAGGATGAGGCAGTGACACACGTTCAGCAGACTTTAACCAGCAGTGGTTTAAGAACTAACTGGAGCGTGATCTGCACTCAGCAAAAAAAAAATATATCACAGACTAGAGTGAACACTGCAGTGCACACAACTGGTCATTATCTGTGAAAGGCTCCTTTGTGTACTTCTATAGTGTTTGCAACCAATGTATTGGATACGGATGGAAGCGCATCACACTAATAGATTGGAGTTATTTTAAATAGAATGGAGCAGCAACAATTCTAGAAAAATCACAAGGATGAGGCAGTGACACACGTTCAGCAGACTATAACCAGCAGTGGTTTAAGAACTAACTGGAGCGTGACCTGCACTCAGCAAAAAAATAATATATCACAGACTAGAGTGAACACTGCAGTGCACACAACTGGTCACTATCTGTGAAAGGCTCCTTTGTGTACTTCTATAGTGTTTGCAACCAATGTATTGGATACAGATGGAAGCGCGTCACACTAATAGATTGGAGTTATTTTAAATAGAATGGAGCAGCAACAATTCTAGAAAAATGACAAGGATGAGGCAGTGACACACGTTCAGCAGACTATAACCAGCAGTGGTTTAAGAACTAACTGGAGCGTGATCTGCACTCAGCAAAAAATAAATATATCACAGACTAGAGTGAACACTGCAGTGCACTCAACTGGTCACTATCTGTGAAAGGCTCCTTTGTGGACTTCTATAGTGTTTGCAACCAATGTATTGGATACGGATGGAAGCGCGTCACACTAATAGATTGGAGTTATTTTAAATAGAATGGAGCAGCAACAATTCTAGAAAAATCACAAAGATGAGGCAGTGACACACGTTCAGCAGACTACAACCAGCAGTGGTTTAAAAACTAACTGGAGCGTGATCTGCACTCAGCAAAAAAAATATATATCACAGACTAGAGTGAACACTGCAGTGCACACAACTGGTCACTATCTGTGAAAGGCTCCTTTGTGTACTTCTATAGTGTTTGCAACCAATGTATTGGATACGGATGGAAGCGCGTCACACTAACAGATTGGAGTTATTTTAAATAGAATGGAGCAGCAACAATTCTAGAAAAATCACAAGGATGAGGCAGTGACACACGTTCAGCAGACTATAACCAGCAGTGGTTTAAGAACTAACTGGAGCGTGATCTGCACTCAGCAAAAAAAAAATATATCACAGACTAGAGTGAACACTGCAGTGCACACAACTGGTCACTATCTGTGAAAGGCTCCTTTGTGGACTTCTATAGTGTTTGCAACCAATGTATTGGATACGGATGGAAGCGCGTCACACTAATAGATTGGAGTTATTTTAAATAGAATGGAGCAGCAACAATTCTAGAAAAATCACAAAGATGAGGCAGTGACACACGTTCAGCAGACTACAACCAGCAGTGGTTTAAAAACTAACTGGAGCGTGATCTGCACTCAGCAAAAAAAAATATATCACAGACTAGAGTGAACACTGCAGTGCACACAACTGGTCACTATCTGTGAAAGGCTCCTTTGTGGACTTCTATAGTGTTTGCAACCAATGTATTGGATACGGATGGAAGCACGTCACACTATAATTTCAATTGAATGGAGCTGCAAGAATTACACTAAAAAAAAAAAAAAGAGTCTGTGAGTGACACGTGCAGATGCCTACAAACAGCGTTGGATGCAGAGCAAACTGCAGCGTCACCTGCACTCACACACACACCTTGCAGAGCTGTGAAAACAACACTGCAAGGCTAAAGGAAGCTTTACACAGCGGTTGTTAAACTAGCCTGCCTAAAGCACAGTACACAAAATCGCAATCTCTAACTGTCCCTCAGAGTCAGCAGAGCAGCGTTCTGTCCCTAACTGAATTCACAGCACAGTGACGCTAAAATGGCGGCGGCGCCTTTTATAGTGCATTCTGACATCATTTCAGCATCCAATCACAGCCATGCCATTAGTTAACATGACCGCAGCAGTACAGGATGTGCCCACACTTCTTAGGATTCCTCATTGGCTGACTAAAATCACATTGCCTCTCAAAGAATTATGGGAACTTCCGATTCCGGTATACGATATAGGAAAAATATCGGAACTAAGTATCTAAAGTCCGATACAGCGAATATCGGCCGATACCCGATAATTGCGGTATCGGAATGCTCAACTCTACTGGTATGTAATGCTGTGATTTGAAACTCTTTTTTTTGTTTATTCACAGATTCCTGGCAACTAGAGAATCTCTTTCCTACTGCATTTTCAATACAGACTTGGGATTTCCACCATCTCTGAAATTGTGAAGCACACATGCCGTGCATTGTGGGACTCTCTAGTTGCGGAATTTCTACCAGAGCCCACAACAGACAGTTGGATTGCAATTGCAGAAAAGTTTCTTTAAATATGTCAGTTTAGTAATTGCCTGGGCGCTGTGGACAGGAAACATATCCGGATTGTCAAGCCAGCAGGATCTAGATCCGAATATTTTAATTACAATAAATATTTCTCCATTGTCCTCATGGCCATCGCTGATGCAGAATACAAATTTATTGCCGTAGATATTGGTGCCTATGGCCGCTCCAATGACTCTCAAGTTTTCAAACTGTCAGCAATGGGCCGTCAGCTGTATGGAAACACCTTCCAGTTCCCATCCCCTAGACCACTGCCTCAAACTTCTGGACCACCAATGCCTTTTGTTTGTGTAGGGGATGAAGCCTTCCTGCTGTCAGAACACCTGCTAAAACCATACTCCAGCAGAGGATTGACACACACAAAAAGAATTTTTAATTACCGCCTCACAAGAGCCAGAAGAATGGTGGAGTGCGCTTTTGGGATTCTGACAGCCAAATGGCTTGTTCTATTGACCGCTATCAACCTAAAAACTGAAACTGTGGACGAGGTAATCAAAGCTTGTGTGGTTCTACACAATTTTGTCATCAGCAAGGAACAGATTTCCATTGAGGAACACTGTGAAGAAACCACCTTGCATGATTACCAGAACGTTACCAATAGAACTTCTGTGACTGTTTCCCGAATGAGGGACAAATTTGCCCAATACTTTATGTCCCCTGAAGGAAGAGTAGACTGGCAGGATGAGTTTAATAAACTGCTCTGTGACCTTTGTACCTTGTATACCCACAGTATACCTTTGCCAACCAAAGTTGTCTACCTTGTTGTGTATTATGTACAGTATGTTACCTTTTGTCCAAAGTTGTGTCCCTGGTTGTGTATTAGCAAAGTATTTCCCCTTTTAACCAAAGTTCTGTACATTGTTAGGTAATTTAGGTAATCCCCAACAAGGTACAGAACTTTGTTTAAAAGGTGAAATACTTTGCTAATACACAACCAGGAACACAACTTTGGACAAAAGGTAAAATTATTTTACCTTTTACCCAAAGTAATGTGCCTGCTTTTGTATAACCAATAAATGTTACCTTTATTTTACCTTTGACAACCAAAGTTGTCTACCTTGTTGTGTATTATGTACAGTATGTTACCTTTTGTCCAAAGTTGTGTCCCTGGTTGTGTATTAGCAAAGTATTTCACCTTTTAACCAAAGTTCTGTACATTGTTAGGTAATCCCCAACAAGGTACAGAACTTTGTTTAAAAGGTGAAATACTTTGCTAATACACAACCAGGGACACAACTTTGGACAAAAGGTAAAATTATTTTACCTTTTACCCAAAGTTATGTGCCTGCTTTTGTATAACCAATAAATGTTACCTTTATTTTACCTTAGAAATAAATGACAGACAACCATTTCAATAAACCAAATTAACATTTATTTTTAGAAAATTTTTAACAATGTTTTTTAAATGTCAAAAATATGAAACTTTTTTTTTCAATGTGAAAAATATTTATTTTTTTCAATGTGAAATAATTTTTTTTTTAATAATTTTTTTATTACAAACACAAAATCACAGGTTGGTGTAGTGTGGGGTGGAGATACTACTGGAGGAGCTGTGGGACCCTTCGACAGTGGGAGTGTGGAGAGCGGACTGGGATGGTGTTGGGGAAGGATCAGGTTAAAGAGGTGAAGGGGTGGAAAAAGAAATGGAACGGGTGGAGAGGTGGGAGGCAGAACAGGTAGGTGGTGGAGAGGAGGATTGGGCAGGTAGTAGAGGAGCAGATGTGGTTGGGAACTGGTATTGGGCAGGTTGTTAGTATGGGGCAGTTTGTTGGAAGTGGGGAGGTTGCTGGAAGTGGGTAGGTTGTTGGTACTGGGGAGGTTGTTGGTATTGAATGGGAGGGGGAGGAGAAACGGTGGCTGGAGGGGGGGCAGGTGTGGGAGGAACGACAGGGGTGGGTGTAGGTTGGGAGGTAACCTGTGCTAGAGCACCATGGCAAGTATGCATTACATGCATCTGCTGGCTAGGAGATAGCGTATCCATGCGCTCGGCTACAGACCTGAAAAAACTGTGGTTTGGCAAACTTCTTGCTTCTGAATGCATCGTTTGCAGAAGTGTCTTAACCTCCAGAATGCTGGAGTTGAGCGGATTAAAGCCTGCAGCCATTTGCTCTGACAAGGCTTTAAGACAGTTCTGAAATGATGCATTAAGATGCAAGAATTCGGGCGCATAGTTCTTTTGTTGACCCCTCTGCAGCAGCCGCCCAGTAGCCACAGGTGTACTAGAGGTGGCAGCGGCAGAAGGGTGGGGTAAGGGGAAATCTATCTCCTGACCAGCAGCCTTATGCAATGCACTCAGCCACGATGCTGCAGCGCTGGTGGAGGGGACAGAGGGCTCATGTGTCTGGGAAGGCTGAGAAGGTGAGGTTCGGCCGAGGCTGTCAAAGTGTCCCTCAGTGCCGATCTCCTGAGGGATCGCCCCAGAAGGGTCCAACTCTGCGGGCGCCCGAGTGCTGGTCACCGTTCTGTGGAATAAAGAGAAAAAATGCAATTAATATACTGTTATTGAATGGTCCAGGCTGAAAAAAAAATTTAGTTAGACATGTTAGCATTTTTTAAAACTTGGGGTGGGTAATATTTACCTTCTGGTGACCATTGTTACACGGAGGAATGACAGGACTTCAGCGTACTTGTATTTGATTCTGCGTCCTCCAGATCCACTCGGGGCCCGCATCTCTTTGTTGAACTCCTTCTTGAAGCGATCCCTCACAGACCGCCACCGCTTCACAATTCTCTCCCCTGAAACAAGATAGCAAACATTGGTTAGTATACAACATCAGTGTTTCCCAAACTCCAGTCCTCACAGGCCCCACGGGTTATGTTTTCAGGATTTCCAGTGTTGCACAAAAGGAAATAATGAAAACATGACCCGTGGGGGCCACGAGGACTGGAGTTTGGGAAACACAGCTTTAAGTCCAGCAAGCTGAACTGTATATACTTACGGTGTTCAATCTTGGCCCGAGCATCGAGGTCCTCCCAAAGGTCCTTGAGTTGTGAAAAGATTTGCTCCCAGAGCCGACGGGTCACTATGACATCAGCATGGCGGCAGTCCGCCATGTTCCACAGTGGCTCCCTTTCTCGGACCAGATCGATGAGGAGATCCACAAAAACAAAAAAGTTTTTAAAATAATTGGAAAAAAAAAAAAAGATACATGATGGTGACCGCCGCGTCGCTCACGCCGACTACCCTGGGAGGCACTGCGAGGACCTTTTTGCCGAGCACCAGTTCCGGAAGACTATAAAAAAAAAAATAAATTATGTGCTTGGATGTAGGCATAGGTGTTTGGGTGCAGTGTGATGTCTGTACTAAATTGTTTTCTATGTGTTGTGTGTAGTGTGATGTTGTGTTTGAGCGATGCATGCAGGAAACTTATGAATTGCGAGCCCACTCCAGGTATCTCTCCACCCCTTCGTTCTTCTTCTGGGAGCTCCTTTTCAGCTTCAATGTCCTGGTATAAATAAAAAGTAATGCAATTAATATATAAATAACAGAGATGCGATTGTGAAAAAAAAAGAAACTTACCTGTAAACGCTGATGATGCGTCGGAGGGCTCCCAGAAGAAGAAGACGTGTCCTGCTGTGCTGTTGGACTTGAGGGCCGTCTTTTGCTGTGGAATGAAGAGAAAGAAAGGCCATGCAATATCAATTGATATTGCATGGCCCTGGCTGGAAAGGGTAGTGAGTGATATTTACCATCTGCTGTCTCTAGCCGTGGTCTCCTCACTCCCTGACGTGTCCTGTGCTGCTGGCGTTGAGGGCCGTCTTCTGCTCTGGAATAAACAGAAAGAAAGGCCATGCAATATCAAGTGATATTGCATGGGCCTGGCTGGAAGGGGTAGTGTGTGATATTTACCATCTGCTGTCTCTAGCTGTGGTCTCCTCACTCCCTGACGTGTCCTGTGCTGCTGGCGTTGAGGGCCGTCTTGTGCTGTGGAATAAACAGAAAGAAAGGCCATGCAATATCAAGTGATATTGCATGGCCCTGGGTGGAAGGGGTAGTGTGTGATATTTACCGTCTGCTGTCTGTTGCCGTGGTCACCTGCTCACTGTCAGGCTCTTCTTGGGCTGGTGGTGGTGGTACTGGTGGCGTCGGCCGGCTTGTTCTGTGGAATAAGGAGAAAAAAAGCCCATGCAATATCATTTGATATTGCATGGCCCTGGCTGGAAGGGGTAGTGTGTGATATTTACCATCTGGCCTCTGCTCCCATGCTCTCCATCAGCAGCCGCATCTGTTGGAGTCCTGTGCTGTGGAATAAAGAGAAAAAAAAGGGCCATGAATATATTGATATTGCATGGCCCTCGCTGAAAGTGCTTGTCTGTGATATTTACCGTCTTACATCTGGTCCCGGCTGCATCATGGCCACAAATTCTACGGGTTGTGCTGGTGGTGCTGGTCTGGTCTCCTGTCCTCCTCTCCTGCGGCTGGCTCCTTGGCGGCTGGCTCCGTATCTTGCTCCTGCTCTCTTTGCTGGCTGCATGGTTATGGCTGAGCGTGGTCCCACTGGCATTGTTTATAAAGATTGACTGTGGGCTGGGCTACAAAACCAAAACCAGACAAAAAAAAACGGATCCGGACGCCGGATTCGGCAAAAACCGGATCCGGCGCATTGCCTTTTCACCGGAGACAAAAAACGTTACATGAGACGTTTTTTCCAGACGCCGGATTGAGACCAGACGCCGGATCCGGCAAAAAACGGACGCGCCACATGCCTATGTGGCGCGATCCGGCAGTAATGTTAACCCCTCTCTGACATTAGACGTACTATCCCGTCCATAAAACCCATGCCATTCTGCCCATGGACGGGATAGTACGTCATAGGCGATCAGCTGCGCTCCTGAGGGGAGCGCAGCTAATCGCCGCCGGGTGTCAGCTGATTATCACAGCTGACACCCGTGACTGTGTGTCAGGAGCGGTCACGGACCGCTCCCGGCACATTAACCCCTAGCACACCGCGATCAAACATGATCGCGGTGTACTGGGGGCACAGGGGAGGATCGCGCAGGGTGGGGGCTCCCTGCGCGCCCCCCTGAGACCCTCAGACCAGCGCGATGTGATCGCGCTGTTCTGAGGGCTTCCTCCCTCCCAGGACCCGGATCCAAGATGGCGCCGGGGTCCTGGAGGGAGGCGGCTTCCTCAGTGCCTGCTGAGATCACACCAGCGATTTGATAAAATACAGTGATGTCCCACCCTGGGACAAAGTAAAAAAGTTAAAAAAATAAAAATAAACATGTTATAAATAAAATCCAAAATAAAAAAAAAAAAAAAAAATATTCCCCAATAAATTCATTTCTTCCTGTAAATAAAAAAAACAAAACAATAAAAGTACACATATTTGGTATCGCCGCGTCCGCAACGACCCCCCCTATAAAACTGTCCCACTAGTTAACCCCTTTAGTGAACCCCTTAAAAAAAAAAAAAAAAAAAAAAAACGAAGCAAAAAATCAATGCTTTATCATCATACCGCCGAACAAAAAGTGGAATAACGCGCGATCAAAAAGACCGATATAAATAATCATGGTACCGCTGAAAACGTCATCTTGTCCCGCAAAAAACGAGCTGCCATACAGCATCATCAGCGAAAAAAAAAAAAAGTTATAGCTCGCAGAATAAAGCGATGCAAAAATAATTATTTTTTATATAAAATTGTTTTTATTCTATAAAAGCGCCAAAACATAAAAAAATGATATAAATGAGGTATCGCCATAATCGTACTGACCCGAAGAATAAAACTGCTTTATCAATTTTACCACACGCGGAACAATAAAAACGCCTCCCCCAAAAGAAATTCATGAATTGCTGATTTTTGTTCATTCTAACCTCCCAAAAATCGAAATAAAAAGCGATCAAAAAATGTCACCTGCTCAGAAATGGTACAAATAAAAACGTCAACTCGTACCGCAAAAAATAAGACCTCACATGACTCTGTGGGCCAAAATATGCAAAAATTATAGCTCTCAAAATGTGGCGATGCAAAAAACTATTTTTGCAATTAAAAGCGTCTTTTAGCGTGACAGCTGCCAATCATAAAAACCCGCTATAAATAGTAAATCAAACCCCCTTTATCACCCCCTTAGTTAGGGAAAAATAATAAAATTAAAAAAATGTATTTATTTCCATTTTCCCATTAGGGTTAGGGTTAGGGTTGCGGCTAAAGTTAGGGTTAGGGTTGGCGCTAAAGTTAGGATTAGGGTTAGGGTTGGGATTAGGGGTGTGTTAGAGTTAGGTTTGTGGTTAGGGTTGGGACTAGGGTTAGGGGTGTGTTGGGGTTAGGGTTGGAGTTAGAATTGGGGGGTTTCCGCTGTTTAGGCACATCAGGGGCTCTCCAAATGTGACATGGCGTCTGATCTCGATTCCAGCCAATTCTGCGTTGAAAAAGTCAAACGGTGCTCCTTCACTTCTGAGCTCTGCCATGCGTCCAAACAGTATTTTATCCCCACATATGGGGTATCAGCGTACTCTGGACCCCAAGAGTTATTGTGCAATTTGTACTATTTCTTCTGTTACCCTTGGGAAAAATTATTTTTTTGTTTTTACGGCTGTACATTACATGACGCCCCCAGACCATTCCATCAAAGTCTGCAATCCAAAACGTCACTACTTCCCTTCCGAGCCCCAACGTGTACCCATACAGTAGTTTTCTCCCACATATTGGGTATCAGCGTACTCAGGACAAATTGGGCAACAACTTTTGGGGTCCAATTTCTCCTGTTACCCTTGTAAAAATAAAATATTGGGGCAAAAAAATCATGTTTGCAAAAAAAAAAGGATTTTTTATTTTTACGGCTGTGCGTTATAAACTTCTGTGAAGCACTTCGGGGTTCAAAGTGCTCACCACACATCTAGATAAGTTCCTTGTGGGGTCTATTTTCCAAAATGGGGTCACTTATGGGGGGTTTCCACTGTTTAGGGCCCTCAGGGGCTCTCCAAATGCGACATGACGCACCCAGACCATTCCATCAAAGTCTGCAATCCAAAACGTCACTACTTCCCTTCCGAGCCCTGACGTGCGCCCATACAGTAGTTTTCTCCCACATATTGGGTATCAGCGTACTCAGGACAAATTGGACAACAACTTTTGGGGTCCAATTTCTCCTGTTACCCTTGTGAAAATAAAATATTGGGGGCGAAAAAATCATTTTTGAAAAAAAAAAAGGATTTTTTATTTTTACGGCTGTGCGTTATAAACTTCTGTGAAGCACTTCGGGGTTCAAAGTGCTCACCACACATCTAGATAAGTTCCTTGTGGGGTCTATTTTCCAAAATGGGGTCACTTATGGGGGGTTTCCACTGTTTAGGCGCATCAGGGGCTCTCCAAATGCGACATGACGCACCCAGACCATTCCATCAAAGTCTGCAATCCAAAACGTCACTACTTCCCTTCCGAGCCCTGACGTGCGCCCATACAGTAGTTTTCTCCCACATATTGGGTATCAGCGTACTCAGGACAAATTGGACAACAACTTTTGGGGTCCAATTTCTCCTGTTACCCTTGTGAAAATAAAATATTGGGGGCGAAAAAATCATTTTTGAAAAAAAAAAAAAGGATTTTTTATTTTTACGGCTGTGCGTTATAAACTTCTGTGAAGCACTTTGGGGTTCAAAGTGCTCACCACACATCTAGATAAGTTCCTTGTGGGGTCTATTTTCCAAAATGGGGTCACTTGTGGGGGGTTTCCACTGTTTAGGCGCATCAGGGGCTCTCCAAATGTGACATGACGCACCCAGACCATTCCATCAAAGTCTGCAATCCAAAACGTCACTACTTCCCTTCCGAGCCCTGACGTGCGCCCATACAGTAGTTTTCTCCCACATATTGGGTATCAGCGTACTCAGGACAAATTGGACAACAACTTTTGGGGTCCAATTTCTCCTGTTACCCTTGTGAAAATAAAATATTGGGGGCGAAAAAATCATTTTTGTAAAAAAAAAAAAAAAGATTTTTTATTTTACGGCTGTACGTTATAAACTTTAGTGAAACACCTGGGGGTTCAAAGTTCTCAACACACATCTAGATAAGTTCCTTGAGGGGTCTAGTTTCCAAAATGGTGTCATTTATGGGGGTTTCCACTGTTTAGGCAGATCAGGAGCTCTCCAAACACGACATGGCGTCCAGCCAATTCTGCGTTGAAAAAGTCAGACGGCGCTCCTTCCCTTCCAAACTCTGCCATGCACCCAAACAGTGGTTTACCCCCACATATGGGGTATCAGCGCACTCAGGACAAATTGCACAATAACTTTTGGAGTCTTGTTACCCTTGGAAAAATAAAAATTGGGGTGAAAAGATCATTTTTGTGGAAAAAATATGATTTTTAAATTTTACAGCTCTACGTTATAAACTTGTGTGAAGCACTTTGGGGTTCAAATTGCTCATCAAAAATCTAGATAAGTTCCTTAGGGGGTCTAGTTTCCCAAATGGGGTCATTTGTGGGGGGTTTCCACTGTTTAGGCACATCAGGGGCTCTCCAAATGCAACATGGCATCCAAACTCAATTCCAGCCAATTTTGGTTGGAAAAAGTCAAATGGTGCTCCTTCCATTCCGAGCTCTGCCGTGCGCCCAAACAGTGGTTCCCCCCACATATGGGGTATCGGCGTACTCAGGACAAATTGTACAACAACTTATGTGGTCCAATTTCTCCTGTTACCCTTGGGAAAATAAAAAATTAGTGACTAAAAGATAATTTTTGTGGGAAAAAAATAGGATTTTTTATTTTCATGCCCGGGCATTATAAACTTGTGTGAAGCACTTTGGGGTTCAAAGTGCTCACCAAAGATCTAGATAAGTTCCTTAGGGGTCTAGTTTCCAAAATAGGGTCACTTGTGGGGGGTTTCCACTGTTTAGGCTCATCTGGGGCACTGCAAACGGAACATGACCCCCATTAACGTCTGCATTCCAAAACGTTACTACTTCCTTTCCAAGCCCTGCCGTGCGCCCAAACAGTTTCCCCCCCCACATATGGGGTATCAGCGTACTCAGGACAAATCGGACAACAACTTTTGGGGTCCAATTTCCTTGGGAAAATTCAAAAATTTGGGACTAAAAAATCATTTTTGTGGAAAATTGATTTTTTTTTTTTCACACCCAGGCTTTATAAACTTTTGTGAAACACTTGAGGGTTCAAAGTGCTCACAACAGATCTAGATAAGTACCTTAGGGGGTCTAGTTTCCAAAATGGTGTCACTTGTGGGGGGTTTCGACTGTTTAGGCGCATCAGGGGCTCTCCAAACGCGACATGGCATCCAATCTAAATTCCAGCCAATTTTAGTTTGAAAAAGTCAAACGTCGCTCCTTCCCTTACGAGCTCTGCCGTGTACCCAAACAGTGGTTTTCCCCCACATATGGGGTATTGGCGTACTCAGGAGAAATTGCATAACAACCTTATCTGTCCATTTTCTCCTTTTACCCTTGTGAAAATAAAAAAAAGTTTGTAAAAGATAATTTTTGTGGCTAAAAGTAAAATATTCATTTTTTCCTTCCCCGTTGCTTTAGTTACTGTGAAGCACCTGAAGGGTTAATAAACTTCTTGAATGTGGTTTTGAGTACCCTTTAGGGGTGCAGTTTTTAGAATGGTGTCACTTTTGGGTATTTTCTGCCATATAGACCCCTCAAAGTGACTTCAAATATGAGGTGGCCCCTAAAAAAATGGCTTTGAAAATTTTGCTGTAAAAATGAGAAATCGTGGTCAATTTTTAAACCCCTTTAATTTCTAAAAAAAAAAATTTTGGGTTTCCCAAAAAATTGTGGATGAAAGTGACATGGGGGAAAAAATGTTATTTCTTAACTTTTTGGTGTATATTTCTCGTTTTAAGGGAAAAAAAAATTCAATTTTTGAAAATTGAAAAATTTTTAAAAATTTTCGCCTATTTGCATTTTTTTAAAAAATAAACAAAATTTATATAAAAGAAATTTTACATTTACAGAAGTCAATATGCCCGAGAAAACAATCTCAGAACGCAAAGATCCTTTTGAAGCGTTCCAGATTTTAAAACTATAAAGAGACAGTGGTAGAATTGTAAAAATTCCCCCGGTCTTAACGTGAAAAACCCCCTTGGGGTAAAGGGGGTTTAATCATTGGTAAAAAAGGATCCGGTTTTGTTTTCCCGGATCGGTTTAGAAAAAAGCGGAATTGCCTGATTGAAAAAAATGAGTGTGAAACAGGCCCTTAGGGTGTTTTATTTCTTGGGAATTTAAAAACCCTTTTCCCTTATTTGCAATATGCACTTTCAACTTTCGGGTTGACCCTCTTTTTTGTATTACACTTTTATGTGTTTAGGTCTATATGCTTTTTTGTTAAGTTTATTCAGTGTTCTATTTAGGCTTTTTTTATTTTCCTTTTTTTTTTTTTTTTTTTGACTGGTGCTGTAAATTTTTGCCCCTTACATACTGGACATTGATTCTTAAGCACACTTTGTTTTAGTTTGGGTTTCTACTAACCTTTTGAGTACCCAATATGATCGTCTGCATTCTATTTGGGGACCAAATTTGGGGAAAAATTTGTGAACATTTTTTTTTGAGGAGGTTACTGCCGATTAGGGGCTGAGTGTATTTCCAATTTTTGTTATAAATGTTTTAATATTGTTTTTTGTTTGATTGTTATTTTTTAAATTAAAAAATTTTTTCGTTTACCTTTTTTTTTTGGTGATCCTTTTTTTTCAAAGATGTGTTTGTTTTTTTCAAACTCTGATCAGGTACTTTTTCGAAATCGGGATGCCAAACACGCTCCTTATCAAGGGTATTGCGGGTGCGGCCCCAAAATCCCCCGGATGTTTAGCTTTTAAACAACCAATGATATGTGGGGATTGCCCCCCATACCAGAAATGCTGTAGCCTGGGTTTGTGACGCGAGCTCAGCACACTGTGTCAGGGGAGCAGTTCAGGCAGAGTTATGGGGAGAGAAAGGGTTTTTTTTGGGAAAAGGGAAAATAAAAAAAAAAAAAAAAAAAAAAAAAAAAAAAAAAAAAAAAAAAAAAAAAAAAAAAAAAAAAAAAAAAAAAAAAAAAAAAAAAAAAAAAAAAAAAAAAAAAAAAAAAAAAAAAAAAAAAAAAAAAAAAAAAAAAAAAAAAAAAAAAAAAAAAAAAAAAAAAAAAAAAAAAAAAAAAAAAAAAAAAAAAAAAAAAAAAAAAAAAAAAAAAAAAAAAAAAAAAAAAAAAAAAAAAAAAAAAAAAAAAAAAAAAAAAAAAAAAAAAAAAAAAAAAAAAAAAAAAAAAAAAAAAAAAAAAAAAAAAAAAAAAAAAAAAAAAAAAAAAAAAAAAAAAAAAAAAAAAAAAAAAAAAAAAAAAAAAAAAAAAAAAAAAAAAAAAAAAAAAAAAAAAAAAAAAAAAAAAAAAAAAAAAAAAAAAAAAAAAAAAAAAAAAAAAAAAAAAAAAAAAAAAAAAAAAAAAAAAAAAAAAAAAAAAAAAAAAAAAAAAAAAAAAAAAAAAAAAAAAAAAAAAAAAAAAAAAAAAAAAAAAAAAAAAAAAAAAAAAAAAAAAAAAAAAAAAAAAAAAAAAAAAAAAAAAAAAAAAAAAAAAAAAAAAAAAAAAAAAAAAAAAAAAAAAAAAAAAAAAAAAAAAAAAAAAAAAAAAAAAAAAAAAAAAAAAAAAAAAAAAAAAAAAAAAAAAAAAAAAAAAAAAAAAAAAAAAAAAAAAAAAAAAAAAAAAAAAAAAAAAAAAAAAAAAAAAAAAAAAAAAAAAAAAAAAAAAAAAAAAAAAAAAAAAAAAAAAAAAAAAAAAAAAAAAAAAAAAAAAAAAAAAAAAAAAAAAAAAAAAAAAAAAAAAAAAAAAAAAAAAAAAAAAAAAAAAAAAAAAAAAAAAAAAAAAAAAAAAAAAAAAAAAAAAAAAAAAAAAAAAAAAAAAAAAAAAAAAAAAAAAAAAAAAAAAAAAAAAAAAAAAAAAAAAAAAAAAAAAAAAAAAAAAAAAAAAAAAAAAAAAAAAAAAAAAAAAAAAAAAAAAAAAAAAAAAAAAAAAAAAAAAAAAAAAAAAAAAAAAAAAAAAAAAAAAAAAAAAAAAAAAAAAAAAAAAAAAAAAAAAAAAAAAAAAAAAAAAAAAAAAAAAAAAAAAAAAAAAAAAAAAAAAAAAAAAAAAAAAAAAAAAAAAAAAAAAAAAAAAAAAAAAAAAAAAAAAAAAAAAAAAAAAAAAAAAAAAAAAAAAAAAAAAAAAAAAAAAAAAAAAAAAAAAAAAAAAAAAAAAAAAAAAAAAAAAAAAAAAAAAAAAAAAAAAAAAAAAAAAAAAAAAAAAAAAAACGCGGGGAGAAGAAATTGATGTTTTGGGAATCACTGAGACTTGGTGGGACGAACACTGATTGGAATACAGGCTAAGGTTACACTTATTTGAAAGAAAAGACTTGATAAAGGGGAGGGGTGTTGCATTTTTGTTAGAAAGGTTTTTCCCCAAAGAGATTGAAGTTGAGAGGGGAGTTTGTGGAAAGTTTGGGTAAGAAAACAAGGACAGAACAATGGAAAAAGGACCCCATTGTAGGCTTTTTTCTACAGGCCCCCAGCAAGCTAAAGATAGGATGAAATCTTTATGAACAAAGGGCCCAAGTTCCCCCAAAAATATGACATAGTGGTCGGGGAGATTTCAAATCCAGACATTTGTTGGGAATCTCTCTCGGGAAAAACAACAGGTCCGGAAAATTTTACCCTCTCTTGCTGAAAACTTTATCTTCAAAAGTAAGGAGAAAAAAAGGGGGATCTGTACCTTGGATCTAATCCTCATAAACAGGGAGGAAATGGTGGAGGAGGTAAGAGTGGCTGGGACCCTAGGAGGTAGTGACCATGCTATTTTAGAATTTTGGATAACAAGAGGAGGAAGACCTGTGAAGACTCAGACGTCAAGGTTAGATTTCAGAAAGGCAGATTTTAAGGAACTCAGAAAGAGAATTGGAGGGATCCAATGGCTGGATATCCTTAAGGACAAAAATGTCCAGGAAGGATGGAAAATCTTGAAAAATGAGATTCTCAAAGCACAATCGTTAACAATTCCAAAAAGAGGGAAGAATGGGAAGCATTTAAGGAAACCAGGATGGATGAACATAGAACTTAAACACATGCTAAAAAGGAAGAAAGAAATGTTTATCAAATGGAAAGAGGGAGGCATATCTAAAGAAGAATATAATGCCGTCTGCAGAACCTGCAGGGCACAAATCAGATTATCTAAAGCTGACAATGAATTAAGGCTTGCAAGTGACGTCAAAAGCAACAAAAAAGGATTTTGGGGATACGTCAAAAGTAAAAGAAAAGTCAAAGATGCTATAGGATTTTTACAGGATGAAAATGATGAAATGGTAAGTCAGGATGTTGAGAAGGCTGAACTTTTAAATTCCTATTTTGCATCTGTTTTCTCTCAGAAAGGAAATGTAACATCAACTGATCTTCACTGTCCTATTAAAGGAATAGAAGAATCCAGGATATCTATAAACAGAAAGACAGTGAGGAAACACTTAGCTAATCTAAATGAATTCAAGTCTCCAGGTCCAGATGAATTACACCCCAGGGTACTGAAGGAGATAGCAGAAGAAATTCTTGAACCACTGTCCATAATCTTTGAAAATTCTTGGAGAACAGGAGAAGTCCCAGAAGACTGGAGAAGAGCAAATGTTGTTCCTATCTTCAAAAAGGGGAAGAAGGTGGACCCAGGGAACTACAGGCCGGTGAGTCTGACTTCTATACCAGGAAAGATCTTTGAACAAATTATTAAAGAACATGTATGCAAGTACCTGGATAAGAATGAAGTGATTAAACAGAGTCAGCATGGGTTTGTAACTAATAAGTCATGTCAAACTAACTTAATTTCCTTCTATGACAGAATCACTGACTGGGTGGATCAGGGAAATGCTGTAGATATAGTATATCTTGACTTCAGCAAAGCATTTGACAAAGTATCTCACACAATCCTTATTGAAAAAATGACTAAGTATGGAATGGACAAGGCAACTGTTAGGTGGATTCATAACTGGCTTAGTGATCGGACCCAAAGAGTGGTTGTAAATGGCTGCACATCCAGTTGGAAGAATGTCTCAAGTGGGGTACCACAAGGCTCTGTTTTGGGCCTTGTATTGTTCAACATCTTTATCAATGATTTAGATGAAGGAATTGAGGGTAAACTGATCAAATTTGCTGATGACACAAAGCTAGGAGGGGTAGCTAATACTAGAGAAGAGAGAGAGAGGATTCAAAAAGATATACATAAACTGGAGCAGTGGGCAGCAACTAACAGAATGGATTTTAACAGAGAAAAATGCAAAGTACTACATCTGGGCAATAAAAATGAAAAAAGCATATACAAAATGGGAGGAATAGGGCTAAGTAACAGCACATGTGAAAAAGACTTGGGTATACTAATTGATCACAGACTTAACATGAGTCAACAGTGTGATGCAGCAGCAAAAAAGGCAAATACAATTCTAGGATGTATCAACAGAAGCATACAGTCTAGATCACGTGAGGTCATTATTGCCCTCTACTCCTCTTTGGTCAGACCTCATCTGGAATACTGTGTCCAGTTTTGGGCACCACATTTTAAAAAGGACATCAACAAACTGGAGCAAGTTCAGAGAAGAGCCACCAGAATGGTGACCGGTCTGCAAACCATGTCCTATGAGGAACGGTTGCAGGATTTGGGAATGTTTAGCTTGCAAAAAAGAAGACTGAGAGGAGACTTAATAGCTGTCTACAAATATCTCAAGGGCTGTCACATTGTAGAAGGATCATCTTTATTCTCATTTGCGCAAGGAAAGACTAGAAGCAATGGGATGAAACTGAATGGGAGGAGACACAGATTAGATATTAGAAAAAACTTTTTGACAGTTAGGGTGATCAATGAGTGGAACAGGCTGCCACAAGAGGTGGTGAGTTCTCCTTCAATGGAAGTCTTCAAACAGAGGCTGGATAGACATCTGTCTGGGATGATTTAGAGAATCCTGCTTTGAGCAGGGGGTTGGACCAGATGACCCAGGAGGTCCCTTCCAACTCTACCATTCTATGATTCTATGATTCTATGATTCTAGTGTGTGCATCTATGTTCATAAATATATAAATTACTTAGTACAAGTGCAGCTCCCACCCTTCCCCAGTAATAATGGAGTTTAAACCAATATCATACATTTTTACAGTATTTACTGCTTTATAAAATGTTGCCTGGACTTTTTTTTGAACTATTTCAACAGGAATTTAGTGTTCAAATGTGATTTTCATGCTGTTTTTTTTCCAATCAAACGAAACAAAAAAAATGCAATTAGAAATCTTGATATGCACAAACCAGGGGCATAACTAGGAACGGCAGGGCCAGGGCCGGCGTCAGCACCCGGCACACCCGGGCAAGTGCCGGAGCCCTGAGCAGGCGGGGGGGCCACTCGCAGTCTGGCACCCCCGCGCCCGTTAGCGGAGGAGAGCGGTGTCAGCGCCGCCACTGGGCCCCCCCCTGCTTGCTCAGGGCCCCGGCATCAGCTGGCACAATACTTACCTCTCCCGTGCCTCCGCTGCCGCAGCTCCGGGCTCCAGGGGGCGCCGGCGCTTCCTCTCACAGCCGGCCGCTGAATGACGTCATCATTCAGCGGCCGGCTGTGGCACAGAGCGCGGGACGCCGGACAGGTAAGACGTGTGTGTGTGTGTGTCTCTGTGTGTATGTAGTGCGGTGCTTTGTGTGTGTATGTATATGTGTGTGTGTATGTATGTGAGAGAGTGCTTGTGTGCTGTCTGTGTGGGATGATGGGCAGGCATTGCTGATAATGGGGAGGCATTGATGATGATGATGGGGAGAAGATGATGATAATGGGCAGGCATTGATGATAATGGGCAGGCATTGATGATGGGGAGAAGATGATGATGGGCAGGCATTGATGATGATGGGGAGGAGATGATGATGGGCAGGCATTGCTGATAATGGGGAGGCATTGATGATGATGGGGAGAAGATGATGATAATGGGCAGGCATTGATGATAATGGGCAGGCATTAATTATGGGGAGCAGATGATGATAAGGAGGCAATGATGATGATGGGGAGACAATCATGATGATAATGGGGAGTCTTTCCACAACGCCCTTTCCTGAGCCGTAACAGTGCAGAACGCAGTACAGCGCAGAGGAGAGCTCCATATTTTGTATGGAGCATTATATGGGGACCAGTATCCTGTATGGAGCATTATATGGGGACCAGTATCCTGTATGGAGCATTATATTGGGTCCAGTATTCTGTATGGAGCATTATTTTGGGTCCAGTATTCTGTATGGAGCATTATATGGGGGGTGACATCCTGCATGGGGTATTATATGGGTGATGAGGGGGAGACTATGTGGTGCCCATAATATTGTATGGAGGACTGTACTGTCCAGTCTATTCTGTGCGCTGTGAGGATTTGGCGGTTTTTGAGCTATTGTACAATTTACAATAGATATCACTCATGAAATGGAAGAAGTGAAGTATTTGGCATTGTACTGTACCCATATTTCTCTGCTGTATCTGTGCATCATGAATCGTGTGTCTGTGTTAAAGGGGCCCACTGAGGCTCTTTCGCCCGGGGCCCATAAAAACCTGGAGCCGGCCCTGGGCAGGGCCCCACAGCAAACTTCACAATGGGGCCCCCCCGCACGCGTTGCCAATCCCGGTCTACCCAAGTTGTGTTAAGAAAGATACCTTTATTATCCAAAATTAGAGGGTTTTGATCTAATGATAGTGAAATAACAGAAAAGAACCAACTCCCAGGAAGCAACTGAGGTAGTGACGAAGGTAGGCTTTCTCCAGAGTAAATGTGTGAAGAAACTTTTAATCCAGCCTGCAAATTGCTTTCAAAACAGATGATTTATTCAGTAGAACAACAGTCCGGTATACAGAATAATCTAAGATTGTTCTGTATACCGTACTTTTGTTCTACTGAATAAATCATCCATTTTGAAAGCAATTTATGGGCTAAATTACAAATTTCTTCTTCACAAGAATAATGCAACATAATTACCTTATTCAGCAGTTTCCTGGGGCCCTAGGCCTCTGATGGGGCCTGCAGTTTTCTGGTACCCAAGGCCCCTAATGGGGCCTGCTGTTTCCTTTGGACCTAGGCCCCTAATGGGGCCTGCTGCTTCCTTTGGAACTAGGCCCCTAATGGGGCCTGCTGTTTCCTAGGGCCCCATTAGGGGCCTGCTGCTTCCTGGGGCCTCTAATGTGGCCCGCTGTGTCCTGGGGCCCCTGATACACTCACACCTCCCCCATCCGCTCTCCCCCCTCTCCTCAAGTGCCGGGACGGGAAGCTGCGGCTGCCGCGTCCCTGTAAAAGAGAGTCAGACTCAGCAAGCATACTTACCAATCTGCCAATCCTCAGGTGACTGCGTCCTCCAGCTCTTCTGCTCCGCGCGCCGCTCCGTCCTCCACGCTCCGACGTCCACCACGCCAGCCTTGCATGTGACGTGAGAGCGCGCACACGCCCCCACGTCACATGACGAGGAAGTGCCGGACTGCTCGGGGCCCGTCCCACCTTCTCTCATAGCGGCGCCGGAGGTGGCGGCGGGCCCCATATCAGACTCACACCACCGGCAGCTTGCATGGGCGTACCCAGGATCAAAACTAGGGGGGAGGGAAGCCAATGTCACATTTTATACAGGTTACATCACATACACTGTACATTATCCTGCATATTAGGTATGGAGCATTAGAACTGTAGTATATTGTATAATACAGCAGTGTATGTGACACTACGCTGTATATACCATATATTATACATGGCACACTAACCTCTATACAAAGAATAAGAGGCATTATAACCTGTATATGAAAAGTTTAATACAGCAGTGTATATACACTCTATATACCGCACACGATGTGTATGACCTGTATACACCATATACTACACTCTATATACTGCACACGATATGTATGACCCTGTATACAACATATACTACACTTATTTTGAAGTAAAAAAAAATAAAACAGGAATAAATACAATACTTAAAATAAAGAACAAGTAAAGTTAAAAATCAACAAACTTACTGGTATTTCAGTGGGAACTATGGGCCTGCTTTTGGCTAATGAGATGGTCAATGTTCGGTTCCATATTTGTCACAAGTGAAGCAATTTTTCTCTTTCTTGATATCATTATTTCCTAGGGATTCCAAATTGCTATTAGTAAAATACCAATATATATACAGCGCTACAAAAACAATATACCAGCAATAAAACTGCCCACACAGAGACATACAGCCTGCACTGCCCATCACTGCAGCCTTGCCAATCCATATCATTTCATCCTCATCAGTGCACATAGTGGCGAAACTTCACTTTTAGCTCAGTCTCAGACTGGTGTGGTGCGAGAGTCCCTAATAGACAGGTAAATGTCCCCAATAGGCAGCATTGGTCCCCAATAGGCAGGTAAATGTCCCAATAGGCAGCATTGAACCCTATAGGCAGCATATGTCCTCAATAGGCAGCATATGTCCCCAATAGGCAGCATAAGTCCCAATAGGCAGCATATATCCCCAATAGGCAGCATATGTCCTCAATAGGCAGCATAGGTCCCCAATAGACAGCATATGTCCCAATAGGCAGCATAGGTCCCCAATAGACAGCATAGGTCCCCAATAGGCAGGTAAATGTCCCAATAAGCAGCATATTTCCTCAATACGCAGCATATGTCCTCAATAGGCAGCATAATCCCCCATAGGCAGCATAGTCCCCAAAAGGCAGCATAGTAGTCCCCAGTAGCCAGCATAATCCCCCAATAGCCAGCATAATCCCCCATAGCCAGCATAATCAATTCCCCAATAGCCAGCATAATCCCCCAATATCCAGCATAATCCCCCATAGCCAGCATAATCCCCCAATAGCCAGCATAATCCCCCATAGCCAGCATAATCCCCCATAGCCAGCATAATCCCCCCATAGCCAGCATAATCCCCCATAGCCAGCATAATCCCCCCATAGCCAGCATAATCCCCAATAGCCAGCATAATTCCCCATAAGCAGCATAGTCCCCAATAGCCAGCATAATCCCCCAATAGGCAGCATAATACCCCCATAGCCAGCATAATCCCCCCATAGCCAGCATAATCCCCCCATAGCCAGCATAGTCCCCAATAGCCAGCATAATCCCCCATAAGCAGCATAGTCCCCAAAATAGCCAGCATAATCCCCCAATAGCAAGCATAATCCACCTAGCCAGCATAATCCCCCCATAGCCAGCATAATCCCCCCATAGCCAGCATAATCCCCCATAGCCAGCATAGTCCCCAATAGCCAGCATAATCCCCCATAGCCAGCATAATCCCACAATAGGCAGCATAATCCCCATAGCCAGCATAATCCCCCATAGGCTGTAAGGTTCTGTGGACATGTTCCTGAAACTCAGTTTGTTTGTCAGCCATTTTACTTTCTGTCTTGCTGCAGCTATCTTGCCCTCAGTCAAAATGGAGTTTCCAGCTTGCATGTTCCCGCCCTGATTCTCTCCTTTTGCTTCTTAAGCAGCCACAGCTGAGCAATCAGTGCTTCAGAATCTAGCCTGCAGTGAACCTGTGACCTGACTCCTAAAGCCTTGGACCTTGTACTCCAGCTATTCCTACTGAGGAACTCTGAAGCACTTGTGGACTCTGAACCCTGCTCTTTGAAAGACCCACGTTTGCATGGACTTATGGTAACAGAGAAGAAGATCCTGAACCTGTTGTGGAGAGTGATTGCTGAGCTTAGATTACTCTGGCCTGCTGTGTCTCCTGCTTCTGTGTCTGCAAACTGTGTGACTATTTTTGCCAACTTGTATGAAGTAATACAAGACTTTCTATATCAAACCTGTGTCTCATGTATTTTCATCGCACCCAAGCACAAGACGCTATATGAACTGTACTACATACATTACAAGATTCTGAAGCCAAAACGTTAGTGTCTGCTGGGTCTAGAAAGGCTGTGTCTGCTGTAACTGTGGATATCGGATGTCCGGTTGTACTTTCTGTGATGACAGTGGTTGTGACTTCTCACAACCATTCCAGGTGAGCAATTCCCTTAAGTGTTTTTTTTTCTGCAGTGTTACCACAGGTAAACACTATTGTTTTTTTTTTTTCTCTTTTCTCTTTTTTGTCTGCTGTAACTGTGGATATCAGATGTCCGGGTGAACTTTCTGTGATGATAGTGGTTGTGACTTCTCACAACCATTCCAGGTGAGCAGTTCCCTTAATTTTTTTTTCTCTCTGCAGTGTTACCACAGGTAAACACTATTGTTTTTTTTTTCTCCTCTCCTCTTCTTCCAGTACTCCTGTCTTAAAAGATCTGGAAAATGGAGGCCCGCATAAAGGAACTTTGCGGAGTGACTGATAATATCCTTGCAGATTTGCAGAATATAAAGACCCGTTTTTCAAGCCTACAGGACCTCACTAATCACAATTTGCAAGTGTTTGGACAGACTGCCCAGGATTTGCGAGCCAGGATTGAGGTTCTAGAAGAGCGAGTCCAGGCTCCTGCCGTAGCCCCGAGTTCTGGGATTCCCAAGTTGCCCCCTTTTCGTTTTGGCGGTGAACGTGAGAAATTCAGGGGATTTATTAATCAATGCAATCTTTTTTTTTCTGCACATGCTTCACAATTTCCCACTGAACGATCTAAGGTGCTTACTATAATTATGTTGCTTACCAACAAGGCTTTGATGTGGGCAAACCCCTGATTGAGACTGAGGATGATTGTTTGAATCACCTTGATGCTTTTATTTCAGCCATGGGGCAGGTGTTTGATGACCCAATCGAGGTGCAATAGCTGAAGCAGCCATGTTAGCTTTGCGCCAAGGTAAGCACTCGGTAGCTGAATATGCCTTGGATTTCAGGAGATGGGCCCTTGATACCACCTGGGACAGTTCCGCCAAAAAATCTATTTTTCGAAAGGGGTTATCTCCACTGATTAAGGATGAACTTGCTCGTGCCGACCCTCCCACTGCGTTAGGTGACTTTATTAACTACTGCATCCGTATTGATACTCGTCTGACTGAACGCAGGCAAGAGAGATGGTTCGAAAGCAATCGCACTAACCTTTTCCTACCTTCCTCTCCAGCTAAGGAACCTTTGAGTAGGATTACACGGGAACCTGAACCTGAACCCATGCAGGTAGACTCTTTACAACGACGGGTTAGTGATGCACGCAAGGAACATCGTTTTAAAGAAAATCTATGTTTCTATTGTGGTAAGTCAGGGCACTTCATTATAAACTGCCCCAGCCGTTCTCGTAAGACTACTGCAGCACTCATTCATTGTGAGTGTTGCGAGAGGGGATCTGTCAGGTCCGAGTCTCAGGCTCCAGAGAGATCTGCAGCAACAGATCTTGATTTCTCGGACTTAAACTCCGTTACCTCTGAGGACGTTGACTGTGTAAACGCTGCCATTTTTCAAGTTTCCTCAGCGGTGTCCCAGCTGAGTTGTAAGAAAAACAATTCTCATTGCTTTCTTTCCATCAAACTCTGGGTTGACTCAGCTTGGGTGTCTAGTAGAGTTGAGCGATACTTTCCGATATCCTAAAGTATCGGAATCGGAATGGTATCGCCGATATCACTAAAATATCGGCGATACCCGATACCGATACCGGAAGTCCCATGTAAGTCTATGGGAACAAAATATCGAAATTAAAAAAAACCCATTCTTGCCTTGTTGGTTAATTGTACATGAAGGAAAACAAGAAAGAGTAATGTAGAATGTATTGGGGAAGGTTGAGGAGACATTAAAGGCATAGATGTTTAACCCAATCAAATGGAATAGCATAAATATTTTTTTTTTTAAAGATGTTCGGATTGACGAAGAAATTGACAATGTTAACGTTTTTTATATTTTGGCAAATATGTATATTACACAACTTCCATGCTCTTCATCTTCACCTTTTAACTTTTCACACACTTTCTCCTTCATAATCTTCTGCAGCATCATCTTTTTCATCAAATTATTCTTCATCTTCACCTTCTTTATCTTCTTCTTAAACTTCTTGCTATTCATCTTTGTTAACATTACTCATATTCTTCTTATTAAACTATTATTCTTATTCATATTCTGCTTCATCTTCTTCATCATATTCTTATTTGTGACAGAGAATCCTGTACTTGTAATCTGTCAAAGTATGAATTTTTCATCCTTCCGTTCTTGCTGTCACAAAAGATTTAAATTACAACAGTATTTGTCCGTGTTCAGTTTAGCCTGCAGCAGCAGGCATTTTCCAGGGGCACCACGAGGAGGAACGGACTCACCCCCATACACTGCTTAGTCTTCTTCTGCTTAGAATTTAGAGCATATATTTTGCTCTTCATTTTGGTCTTATACTTCATGTTCTTCTGCTTTTAGATCTTCTGCTTATTGTTCTTGTGTCTCTTGTTCCGTATCTTGTATTTGTAGCACAATCTTGTACCAGCTGATGTTACTGGGACACGGTTACTAAGCAGGAGGTACCTGTGCTCCAAAGCACTACCAAGGACCAGCAGACGTTGCTGGAACTCGGATACCGAGATGGAGGCACCTAGGCCAAAGGCACTGCGGAGAACCAGTTGACGGTACTGGAACCCGGACGGGTAGCAGAAGGTACAAGAGCCAATGCAAGTAACGAGGACCAGCTGACTGTGCTGGAACCCGGAGGGGCAGCAGAAGGAAAAGAGCCAATGGCACAACCGAGGACCAGCTGACGTTACTGGGACACGGTTACTAAGCAGGAGGTACCTGTGCTCCAAAGCACTACCAAGGACCAGCAGACGTTGCTGGAACTCGGATACCGAGATGGAGGCACCTAGGCCAAAGGCACTGCGGAGAACCAGTTGACGGTACTGGAACCCGGACGGGTAGCAGAAGGTACAAGAGCCAATGCAAGTAACGAGGACCAGCTGACTGTGCTGGAACCCGGAGGGGCAGCAGAAGGAAAAGAGCCAATGGCACAACCGAGGACCAGCTGACGTTACTGAACCCCAGTAACACAGGAGCAAGTGTTGACTGTGCTAACAGCACTTCCGAGCAACAACTGGCGGTGTTGGAGCCCAGGGTCAAGGAGGATGTTTAAATACTAGATCAAGTAATTTCCTTGTTACCTGTCAATTTTAAATGTCTATACTTCAAACAAGAGAAAGATAACCTTTACTACCATAAGATGATGATTTCATTTAAACTAATATCTAGATAAATAAAGAATTGACAAACATAAACACATACATTAACATGTTGAACAGCAATGCAAACCACAAAATAAATTAGTTAAGGAATCTGCTATACGGTTGTACATAAAAGCATACAAGTACATATCTGAATCCATTAATGATGGATAAGTAACAGTATGTACACCATTTTTATTGTATAGACAATGAATGTCTGACTTCAAAACATCATCAGCATTACAAGTTATCTGTGATATTACTAAAATGTTCCATTTGCTGAATAATGTCCCTAAATATTTTATACAAAATTATACAATTTCCATCATGTAATACTCATAATATGTGGAAAAAAACATTTTTTTTAAAAAAAACAAATTTTTAAAAAAAAGGCAAGTGCTAGTAAAATTTTGCTATTTTGGCTGACTGTCGATTTGGGCATGCAACAGATAAAAAAGGGGTTTTTAAAAGTTTAATGCATACCCCACAAAATTGAAGGGCGATGTAATATGTCCCCCAAAAAGGGGCGCACTACTACTTTTTTTTTTTTTAATAGTTTTTAAAAAAAACAGGGAAATGGAAAAACTTGTGCCTTTGTTTTGACCCAGACTGCCTTCCGCGAGAGTTGGGGTGTAAACAGTTTTTGGGGGGTTACTGCATCCTGGGAATAACCACATTTAGCCCTTAAACTTTTCAGTTTTTTTTTAAAATCAACTCCCAAAGATAAAAAAGGGCGGGGAAAAAGGCACGGGCCGGGGAGTTTCTTCGGGGAAAAGGAGGGGGGATTTGTGGCCGGGGGCCCCCCCCAGGAACAGCATCCATTTTTTTCCCCGGGCCGTATTTTTCCCCTTTGCGCCCCTTTTGTGGGAGGGGGGAGTACCCCCCGCGGGGGAAAAACAAATTGAATTTGTTTTTTGGAAATCTCCCCAAAAGGGGCATCGACAAAAATTTTGCCCCCCTCCCTAGGCCCCAGCACTTTTGGGAAAAACCCCACTGTCTCTTCACCCCCGGAAATTCCCAGGCAGTCAGGGGGTTTTTCTGTACGGGACCACTGATTTCTGTTTTTTTTTCTCAGAATTTTTTGGGTTTTTAAAAACAGGGGCCCCCCCAAGCGTTCGAATTGAAAAAAGGGGGAGTACAGTGACCCAAACACGTGCTCTTAAAACGAAGAGGGGGGGTGAAACAGTCCCCCAGGCACACACCGCAGAAGCCCTGTGAGATGAGAGCCCCCCCCCGGGGCCATTTTTGTTAAAGCAGGGGCGGGCCCAAACCCCACCCAACACGGGTGGGGGAAAAGGGGGTAGGGGAAAGAGGAGGTCCAAGCCCCCAAAAGGGATGAAGAACAGGAAGGGGTGGGGGCACCCAAAGGGGGAAAAAATAATATTTTTTTTTAAAAAAACCCCTAATTTTCCCGCACGCTTTCAGTTTTTTTTTTTAGAAAACAAGTCAAAGTAACAACGAAAAAACAAAAATTTTAAAACAAAAAAAGTTCCCCCCGCCGGGCAGCTTACAAGGTCAATGAAATGGGGGGATACAAAGTATAGGTTTTTAATACAATGGGTTTACAATGATTTTTCCCGCCATTTTTAAAGGGACAGGGAGGGAGATAGTGAAGGGCTAAACCCACACACACCCTTACACGAATACATAAATGATTTTTATTGTAAAAAGTGATGGGCCCGCCTGAAAAATGTTTTTGATGGCCCCCAAAACCCCATGAAAATTGTGGAAATAAAAATTTTTTTTGGGGACAGAACCCCAAGGTTTGGCGTAGGCAGGAAAATTTGGGGGGGGGGGAAGTGGGAGGTAGTATTAGAAAAAGGGGGTTATCAAATCTTTTGCAGAGCGCGCAGTGGTTTAAAGGCCGAAAGATGAAAGGGGAGGAAGAGGGGGGGTGCCCCCTGGGGAAAGGCTTTGGGGGGGGAAAAAACCCAGACGGTTAAACGGGGAGACCCCCTAGAAAAAGGGTTTAGTGATAAAAGGGAAAAAAGGGGAAAAAAATTCCCCCAACGGTAAAAAAAGGGGGGAGAAAAAGGCTGCAACTGGGTTTTCCCTGTACCCTCCATTTGGCACCTTTTTGGGGGCTTTTGTTTCCAAAAAAAAAAAAAGTCCCCCCCCCGGACTGCACGGGGGCCCCCCTTTTTTAAAACATTTTCAAAAAGAAATTTGCAATTTTAAATCCCAACTGTGAAATTTAAAAAATTAAAAAAATTTGCAAAAAGTTCATCACCCAATCCCACAAATTGTGGAAACGTGCGGACAAAAACATATTTTAGTTACAAAGACCCCTGAAGTGGGCCCAAAACCTACGCGCCCCCACATTTTTAGGTTTTTTTAACCTTTTTCCATCGGCTAAACCCACAGGGGGTTTTGCTTCCCACAGGATCGCCAGGGAAAAAACCCTTTTGGCCATTTTTTTCCCCGAGACAAAGTTTTTCCACCACGAAAAAATTCCCGTCACCCCAAAAACTCCCGGCCACAAAACCCCCCTCGGTAGACGGGATGGGAAAAAAAGGGCCCCAACTCCCAAACCATGCACACACAGTCTGAATGGGGGGTTTGCAAAACCCCTTCCCTTGAAATCCCGGATTTCAGGCTGGGGGAGACGACATTTTTTCCCCTAACGAATAATTTCAATCCCACAATACAATGTGCCAACCCTTTTTTTTTTAGCGGGGAAACCCCCCGGTCTGCAAAAGATTTTTGGGGGGAAAAATTTAAAAATGCCTACTAAAACCCTAGACAAGGTCCACCGCCCACCGATGCGTGGCCCCTCCCCCTTGTTTTTTCTGCTAAAACCCCGAAAAGGAAAAAAGGGGGGAATTCTGCCCCACAAAAACAAGGTGACACCCCTAACTAAATTGTCAGGGATAATTAAACAAAAAAAAAATACTTTGTGATCCTAACCAAGCAAAACTGACAGATTAAAGGCACCCTAAGCACCCGGCTAGCTTAACAAAATAATCAATGAATAAGCAAAGCCAGAAGGGGGGAGCCGACTAAATAGGGGAAAAAAGGGCATGTGACCGCAAACTGAAACAAAACCTAAAAAGGGTTTTTAAAACCCTGGCCCGGACAACCTTTTCCCCCACTGCCCTTGGGGCAATGTGTGCAGCCGGGGGATGACTGCAGTGGCGCTGTCTGTTTTGCCAATCCAAGGATTGCAGGAATCAAAATCTGTACACTTTGATTCCTCCTCCTTTCCGTTTCAGAAATCATCGCTGAAGGGGCCGTCACGGTTACCTCCAATGGACCCTGAACGTTTACCTGTTGCGACCGATATGAGCAAAATTTCCCAAATGTCAAAAGGCCACCCTAAAATTTAAATTTCCTGGGGAATTTTAGACACACGAGGAGCCTGTAATGCCAAAACAGGGACGACGTGTTTTTTTTTTTGGAAGAGAATCTACAGGCGGGCTTGGTATGTGTAAAAACCCCGAAATCTGGTGTCAGCTCGGGGGCCTTGGCAACCCACCAATACCATGTCTGTCATATGGCCAACTTGGTGTGCAGAGTTTTTTGGGGGACTACCCGGGATCTTGATGCACTGGCAAAAGGCCGCCTAGAGTGCGTCATTGCGATTCCAGAGGGCCGATCGGATTGCACTCTGCAACGCAATTTCCCCTTTCATGAACATGATCATTTTGGGACGACCCCCAGGGGGAAATTTCCTCGAATATTTGGGCGGTTGTTAGCAGCCAACTTTAAGGAGTATCAGCGCACAGGCGAAAATCAACTCGAAATTTTGGGGCGTTCACACTTCCCCCCTAGAGTGGGCCTCTAAAAAAGAAAAATAATATTATTTATTTATATGCCCATAATATTCCGCATGCTTTACATTAAACATTTAAAAACACGGTCATAATAAAAACGTTAACAATACAATAATTAAAGCAAAATCACCGCCCCTGCTGGTGAAAGTTTTCAATCTACAATGAGGTGGGGAGAAAAAAAACATTTTTAAAAAAAAAGGGTTTTTTTACAAATTTCCCCTTTAAGGAATGGGGGATGCAGGAGTAGTGAAGGGCTACACACACGAATCAATAAAAAGACTTTAAATTGGGAAAAGGAAAAGGCCACTGTGAACAAATGTGTTTTTTGGGGGGCGCCCGAAACCACAAATTGCGGATAGTCCTAATTTCTTGGGGTAAGCATTCCAGAGGATTGGCGCAGCGCGGGGGAAGTCTTGGAGTTGGGAGTGGGAGGGACGGATTTGTGCAGAGGGTTTGTCGAAGCTTTGCAGAGTGCAGCAGTCGGTTTGGCCTTTTTTAAAAAAATAAGAGGAGTGTAGGGGGGGCTGCCTGTGGAGACTTGTTGGTGAGAACCAGTAATTAGAAAAGGATCCTTAATGAATGGGCAGCCCCTGCCAAGTAATGAGGGCGAAAAACCTTGAAAGGGAAATTTCCACGTTTTCGTGGGAGGTAACCGGTGGCAGTGAAGAGCATAGAGCCTGACGCCCCCTTTCTGCCTGCTTAAAAAACACTGCAAGCATAAGGGATGAGGTTTTGGAAGAGGTGGAGGTGAGGAGTCACAAATTCCATCACCTTTTGGACATCAGCGCAAGTGGGCCTCACAAAGGGGGAGGGCCCTTTTAAATACTGCTGATCAAAAATTGAAACCCCCGAGTCGCGTCTATATTTTTTAACCATACAAACTTTAATGTATTTTTCAAAGCAATAAAATACATTTTTTTTGTTATCCTTTTGTAATGCTATTGTTTCCCAAAACTTTGTTACAAAATTATGATACAAATTTTTTAAATTTTGAGTTTTAAATTTTTGTAAATTTATAGTTTTGAAGACTTTTGAGGAGGATGAGGAGGTCAATGGGGAGGAAGACTCGCTCCCGAGGGGGGTAGCAAAACTCTAGTCCTAGTGACCAAGGGGGGGTGAGCACAAAGGCGGAGATGAAACCCCCTTGCAGGGGACAAATTTCTTGGCCCGTTGGGAGTTGCAGCCCGGTTGTTTTTATGCTGCGTTTGGTGAGAAACGACCGCCCCCACGAAACATTCACACCCCGTCTGATTTTTGGGTGTACACCCTCCTGACCCCGTACCCCGGGGGCAAAAACAAAACCCCACACACCGTTTGAACCGGAGCGAAAATGCGGGAAATCCAAAACCCCACTGGTAATCCTAAATCTCCCTTTTCCACCGAAGCAAAATGCTGGCTACTGATTTTCCCAAAGCAGCCTGTGGTCAGGCATGGAGACAGCTCGCAACAAAGGGGGCACAAGCAGCCCTTGCACAGGCAAGAAAGTATTTTTCCCAAATGTGTCGAAGTTTTGGGCAGGCCACAAAAAATTCTACACCATCCCGGGCGGGTCCCTCAGCGGGGGCAACATTTCCCTAAATGGTTTTCGATCATGTCCCCGCCCCCTCAGTGAAATTCAGATGGCTCTTTTCCCATTCAAGTTTTGTGTCTCTAAGTGGATACTGGCCAGACTTAGCCATATCATTGGGGGGCTGGCTTGATTCCCCGGGAGGTATTATCGGAGCGCGTTTTCTGCTCAGGTGGGTACTAACAGACCCTTGCTGCGACTATCCAAAATTACAAGGCTTACTTTTTTTGAAAAGAATAGGCATGGATCGCCTGAATTTGCCTGTCCGGGTTTAGTTAACTAACGGTTGGAAAATTTTCCCCGTCCCTTTTTATGTTCTCTTTCTACCCCCTGAGATACTCCCCGGGGTCAAAAATGCCAGTTGCTGCTCGGGTGTGTCCCCAGACCAATACACAAGCTATAGTATATGGGGTTCAGTAACCCTGCGTTCCCCTGTGTTTCCGGCAAAAAATACTGCTACCCACACCATGTTTTTAAAAAAATGACATTTAAAGTGGGGTGTACCAAAAAGATATCAGGCTACACCCCTTTTTCTAGCGTAAACAAGTGAAAGTCAAATTTAAAACCCTTCATGTTAGGGTTTGGGAACAAAACTGTAACAAATAATTGTACTTTAGGGAGAATTTCCCTTTAAACAAAGCTAACACAAAAACTCTTATGCTAAGGGGAGATGGTGAACCTTTCCCCCCATAACTTGACCAATCCAAATCAATCATGCCCCAAAGGCAATGTTGGGAAATGCATAATTGGGTTGAACTTTGACAACGCTGCGTGGGCGGTTATCCTTTTGTTTCTTGGTTTTTTAAAAAAAAGAACAATAAATAAAAAACATTTTGGGTTAAGGGGAAAGAGTCACCTGAAATTGTGCAAAAATGGAGTGGGCTATTCCCTTCAACATAATTATATTGGTCATTTGAAAAAACTATTTTGTTTTTTTAAAAACCGTCATAGGGGAAAGGCCCGTTTTTGGGCTTTTTATATTGTTGCCCAATTTTTGTATGGATGGAAACGCGTCATAATAATTAGATTTTTTTTTAAAGGAATTACAGAACCAATTGGAATAAATTTTAAAAAGGTAGCCCCTGAGACCCTCACAGAGTACAAGCAGCATGCTTTAAAAGTAATGGGGGGATTTGCATCAAAAAAGTAAAAAAAACAGATGAAGGAACCGAAACACAACTGCCCCAATCTGTGAAAAACTTTTCTTATTCTATGTGTTTTTAACCAAAGATTGTTTAAA
>JARQOD010003213.1:0-58046 GCA_033576555.1 Oophaga sylvatica | reverse complement strand
TAATCAGGAGTTACCCTAAAATTTTGCTATTTCAAAAAATTAGGTGGATTGGGTTGTAATTTCTATGATAAATCTGGGCCAATGACTTTGAGGATATAGGCAAAAGGAATTCTGTAAAGAATTTGTTTTGGTAGTAAAACCGCTGCCTTGACAATTTCCCGAAATAGATTTCATGTTTTTGACCTTCACCCTAAAGTGGTGACTTTAGATGTCTAAAAATAAACTGCCAAAATTGGAGTCACCTTTCCTATATCTTCCAGCTCCCCCCTTTTTATTTTGAAAGTGCAGACGATAACAAGGATTAAAGTTTTGTACGGCGAAATTATATTTTTGCTTTAAACCTCTATAGCAATTTCAAAAGATAAAAAAGGTTATGGACAAAACTAAAAACTGTTTAATAAGCCTATAACTAAAAAAAAATGAAGAAATAAGGTATAACTATAAATTTATAGGATTTTGACGCCAATTGTTTCTTAAAAGCAAAGTACATGCAAACTATGGCTATCAGTCATGGCCAAAAGTTTGAGAAGACAAATTTATATTTTCATATGACTGCTGGCCTCGGTTTTTATGTGTGTTTGCAGATGTTTTATCAAGACAAAATATAAATTGCAAAAAAGATAACAAAAAGCTTAATAGAAAGTTCAATGGTTAACCGCAAGTCAATATTCCGTGTTAACCCTTCTTCTTCGGACCTCTGCAATTCCCCTGGCTGTTCAATCAATTCTGGACCAAACCTGCTGAAGAGTCCATTCTTGCACAATCAATGCTTTTTTTTTTGTCAGATTTTTTGGTTTTTGTTTGTCCACCCTTTCCTGATGATTGCCCAAAGTTTTCAATGGGATTAAGATTGGGGAGTTTCCAGGCATGGACCAATATTCTATGTTTTGTTCCCTGACCATTTATTACACCTTGCTTTATGGCAAGGGCTCCATATCTGGAAAAGGGCATTGTTGATCGCAAAATGTTTTGGAGGGTTGGGAGAAGTTGCCTTGGAGGGACTTTGGTACCCATTCTTTATTCAGGCTGTGTTTTTAGGCAAGACGTGAGAGAGCCGATTCCCTTGGCTGAGAACAAACCCCACAATGAATGTTTTCAGGATGCTTAACAGTTGGCAGAACAAGCGGTGGTAGGTCATCTTTTTTTTCCTCCAATGAGGCGTTTTCCCTGTGAACAAACAATGAAAAGGGGATTCATCGAGAAAATAACTTTACCCAAGTCCCTCAGCAGTCCATGTGTTACCTTTTGAATACAGTTGCCTGATGTTTTTTTTGGAGAGAAGTGGTTTCTTTGCGCCATCCTTGGGCCAGGCCTTGCTCCAAGAGTTCCGCCTACAGTGCGGAGTGCCTACACCTGCCTGCTGCTTTTGAGAAGCTCTGCACGTGGTGCCCGTCCGCAGCTGAAACCTTTTAAGAGACGGTCCTGGCGCTTTGCGGGTTTTTGGGTGCCCTGGAGCCTTTTGGCAAATGGAACCCTCTCCTTGAATTTCTTGTGAGGAAGATTGTTGACTGAGGTGCAATTTTCTAGCTGGATACTTTCCCGTTAGGCCATTTTGTGTTTTGCAATGTACTGCCGTGTTTCTTTAAGATAACCAGGTTAACAGAAGAGAAAAAGATGCCAAGCACCAACCTCCTTTTAAAGTGCCAGTGTGTCATTTTACTTAATCAGACAGATTGATCTCCAGCCATGCCTTCAAACCCACCCGGTTAAGGAGCAATCACTGAAAAAGGTTACGGTATTTTTAAGGCAGGGCTGCAATGATGTTGAAATGTGTTTTGGGGGATAAAGTTCTTTTCTGCCAATAGCTTGTAAGAATTCTGTTAAGTGATCACTTTTAAACTTTGGAGTATAGCAAAATTGCCATTAGAAAAAAGTGAAGCAGTAGACTTTGTAAAAAATTATATTTGTGCATTCCAAACTTTTGGCCATTATGTATGTAAGGCAGTCAATACAAGAGAAATATTTCTGTAAAGGATTGGATAAGTTGGAAACTTGGGCCAAAGGTGGCCAATGCAGTTTAACAATGTAAAGTAGGTTATACACATTGGAAGAAGGGATCAATATCACCATTACCACTGAAGGGAACCACGGGTAAAAAATGGAAAGGATTGGGGATCCTTTAATGATAAACTTATGGGCAGCCAGTGCCAGGAGGGCTCCAAGGCAAAACAGGAATGGGGGGGCATTAAAGAGGTTGGATCCTGATGGAGCATTATAGCTCTGTACAAATCCCTGTTAAAACCGCACAGGGTATGGTAAGTTTTGGGAAGGTGCTCATGAAATGTATTGGAATAGAGAGAGTACAAAGGAGGGCAACAAAATTAAAAGGGAGGGGGGGGAACTGCAAACCCCCAGAGAGATGTCAAAATTAAGATTTTTAGTCTAGAAAAAATGAGACTGAAGGGGATTAATAACCAGTAAGATATAAGGGGCAATACAAATTCTTTCCGAGGATTTGTTTATACCAAGAAGGTGACTTCCAAGGGGCTTCTCTGTTCTGGAGGAGAGAAGGTTTTTCCTCCAAATAGAAGAGGTTCTTTATGTTGGGCAGTGAGAATCTGGGAATTCCTTGCCCCGAGGAGGGTGGTGATGGCGTACCATGGAGGTTAAAGAGAGACCTGGTGTCTTCCTGGAGTGTAACAATATTGTTCTTACGTTTTAGGTTCTTAAGAAGAAGTAAATTGGGAAAAAGTGAACGGAAATAGGCTGGAAATGGATGGGGACAGGATTCTTTTTTGGCTTGCTAACTATGTTACTTGCTATTTTTGTTACTAAGACTTACACCGCCCCTTAACCATCAAGTCCTCATTCAAACTTTAAATTCAAAGTGTAAATGCTGGCCAGACCCTGATTCTCATGCATGGCTCATGGGATGTGCAGTGCCTTTGCAATTTCTAAGTGGGTCAATTGATGCCACTTTTCTGGTGTCTACCTTAATTTTAGCGTTTGGGAGCTTTTTGTTACCCTTATGGATTGTGTATCGTTTGATTTAGCCTCCCATTGAATTTAATGGGATTCTGGTTATTCGCAAACCATTTGGCGAACTTAAACGTTCGCAAATTGAACCGAACCTTGATTGGCTCATTATCTCTACTGAATTTTGTTTCCTTCCCCACTTATTTGGAGAAGTTGTCAAAAAATGCAGCGAAAATGACAAAATTTTCAATATTTTTGGGAATCAGGGTTACCCAAAAATTTTTGCTATCTTCAAAAAAGTTATGCTGGAATTGGGTTGTAATTTCTATGATAAATTGGGCCAATGACTTTGAGGATATATGAGACATAAAGGAATTCTGTAAGAATCTTTGTATTATGCGTAGTAAAACACGCTGCCTATGACAATTTCCCTGAACATAATGATTTCATGTTCTTTGCACCTTCAACCCTAAAGTGGATGACTTTAGATAGTCTAAAAAAAACATGCACAAAATTGGAGTCATCCTTTCCATAATATCTTCCAGCTCACCTCATTTTATTCTTGAAACGTGCTAGACGATCACAAGGTATTAAAGATTTATCAGTACGGACTAAAATTATTTTTTTTGCTTTGAACCTCTACTAGCAATTTCAAAAGATAATAAGCTGTATATGGACAAAACATCAAACACTGGTTACATATAGCCTATAAACATCAGAAAATGAAGAATAAGGATATATACTATGAAATACTTATAGGATTATTGAGCAATCACATTGTTTCTTAAAAGCAAAGTACATGAAAAACTTATGGCTACTACAGTCATGGCCAAAAGTTTTGAGAATGACCACAAATATTATATTTTCATATGATCTGTGGCCTTGGTTTTTATGTGGTTTGACAGATGTTTTTTATCACAGACAGAAATATAATAATTGCAAACATATGAGTAAAAAAGCTTATATTGAAAGTTACAATGAGTTAATCCACAAGTCAATATTTGCAGTGTTGACCCTCTTCTTCAGGACCTCTGAAATTCTCCCTGGCATGCTCTCAATCAACTTTGGACCAAATCCTGACTGATAGCATCCATTCTTGCACAATCAATGCTTTCATTTTGTCAGAATTTTTAGGTTTTTGTTTGTCCACCCGTCTCTTGATGATTGACCACAAAGTTCTCAATGGGATTAAATCTGGGGAGTTTCCAGGCCATGGACCCAATATCTCTATGTTTTGTTCCCTGAGCCATTTAGTTATCACCTTTGCTTTATGGCAAGGTGCTCCATCATGCTGGAAAAGGCATTGTGATCGCCAAACTGTTCTTGGAGGGTTGGGAGAAGTTGCTCTTGGAGGACATTCTGGTACCATTCTTTATTCATGGCTGGGGTTTTTAGGCAAGACTGTGAGAGAGCCGATTCCCTTGGCTGAGAAGCAACCCACACATGAATGGTTTCAGGATGTTAACAGTTGGCATGAGACAAGACTGGTGGTAGCGCTCATCTTGTCTTCTCCGAATGAGGCGTTTTCCTGATGTAACAAACAATCGAAAAAGGGATTCATCAGAGAAAATAACTTACCACAGTCCTCAGCAGTCCACTGCCTGTACCTTTTGCAGAATATCAGTCTGTCCTGATGTTTTTTCTGGAGAGAAGTGGTTTCTTTGCTGCCCTCCTTGAGACCAGGCCTTGCTCCAAGAGTCTCCGCCTCACAGTGCGTGCAGATGCACTCAAAACCTGCCTGCTGCCATTCCTGAGCAAGCTCTGCACTGCTGGTAGCCCGATCCTGCAGCTGAAACACTTTTAAGAGACGGTCCTGGCGGCTTGCTGGGCTTCTTGGGTGCCCTGGAGCCTTTTTGGCAACAATGGAACCTCTCTCCTTGAAGTTCTTGATGATGCGATAGATTGTTGATGAGGTGCAATCTTTCTAGCTGCGATACTCTTCCCTGTTAGGCCATTTTTGTGCATTGCAAAAGATGACTGCACTTGTTTCTTTGAGATAACCATGGTTAACAGGAGAGAAACAATGATGCCAAGCACCAGCCCTCCTTTTAAAGTGTCCAGTGGTGTCATTCTTACTTTAAACATGACAGATTGATCTCCAGCCATGTCCTCATCAACACCCACACCTGTGTTAATGGAGCAATCACTGAAAAAGAGGTTAGCTGGTCCTTTTAAGGCAGGGCTGCAATGATGTTGAAATGTGTTTTGGGGGATAAAGTTTCTTTTTAGCCAAATAAGACTTTGCAAGTAATTGCTGTTAAGCTGATCACTCTTTATAAACATTCTGGAGTATATGCAAATTGCCATTAGAAAAAGTGAAGCAGTAGACTTTGTAAAAATTAATATTTGTGTCATTCTCAAAACTTTTGGCCATTACTGTATACTAGCTAAGCCAACATAACATTTCTTTCTTGTACCTTTGTGTCTTTTTTTAATTTATATTTTCCCCTTTCTGTGCATCCAGTTTCACATGGACAATGGGTGGTATGGAATTTCACCTTCTCGGCTATCTGTTTTCTCTGCTCCTGTACAGTATCATGCATGACCAATTTTATCTTCTGCCATCTACATCAGTATAGTTGCAGTGTGGTTTTACATCATTAGCAGAGAAAAAAACTGTCCTGCACTTCTTCAAACGGCAGTGCAGAGATTTGTGATGCAGACAGATCATGATGTCAAAAATGAAAATGTGTTTTGTTAATGTAAGTAGAAGAAGATAATCCCGTTTTAATGTGTATCAATAAAATGCTATTTGCACTTTCACATCACTGAACTCTCAGCAGCAACAACAAATACAACTCAACTTATCTTGCCCTCTGTGCACAGAGCTTAATACTGCAGAATATCTCTCCGTTGCGTACTCTCTATATACAGCCCATCCTGTAGTATATCTCTCCTTTTTTGTTTCCGGTATATAAAGCCCATTTTTTCAGCATATCTTTTCTTTCTGTCCCTCCATAAACAGCACAAGTTAAGTTATCTCTCCTTGCTCTCCCTTCTATATACAGCCCATACTGCAGTATATGTCTCCTTCCTGCACCCATTATATACTGACTATCCTGCAGTTTTTTTTTTTCTAGGGGTTTCCAGCACACAGGCACACAACTGTTTCATGTTTGTTGGCTCTGCACTATAATGAAGAAGGCCCCACCTCTTTCCGTGACATTATGCCACTCAGGAGCAACTATGTCTGTTGCACTGTGCTGGATCAACCCGGGCCCTGGAACTCTAGGATGGTTCCAATTGCAACTGAAGGATAAGTAGGGTAAATTTTATTAAAAAATGGCTAATACTGACATATATTACAATTTTACATACAGACCAAAAGTTTTGACACACCTTCTCATTTAAAGATTTTTCTGTATTTTCTGACTTTTAAAAATTGTAAATTCACACTGAAGGCATCAAAACTATGAATTAACCAATGTGGAATTATATACTTAACAAAAAAGTGTGAAAACAGCTGAAATTTGTCTTATATTCTAGGTTCTTCAAAGTAGCCACCTTTTGCTTTGATGACTGCTTTGACACTCTTGGCATTTCTTGATGAACTTCAAGAGTTAGTCACCAGGAATGGTTTTCACTTCACAGGTGTGCCCTGTCAGGTTTAATAAGTGAGATTTTTGGCCATATAAATGGGGTTGGGACCATCAGTTGTGTTGTGCAGAAGTCCTACTGAATAGACTGTTAGAATTTGTATTATGGCAAGAAAAAAGCAGCTAAGTAAAGAAAAACAAGTGGCCATCATTACTTTATGAAATGAAGGTCAGGCAGTTGGAAAAAATTGGGAAAACTTTGAAAGTGTCCCCAAGTGCAGTTGCAAAAACCATCAAGTGCTACAAAGAAACTGGCTCACATGAGGACCACCCAGGAAAGGAAGACCAAGAGTCACCTCTGCTTCTGAGGATATGTTTATCCGAGTCACCAGCCTCAGAAATCGCAGTTTACAGCAGCTCAGATTAGAGACCAGGTAACTGCCACACAGAGTTTTAGCAGCAGACACATCTCTACAACAGCTGTTAAGAGAGACTTTGTGCAGCAGGCTGTTGTGAATGGGTTTGAGATGAGTTCTGAGCAGAGGCTTCCTCTGGTGGTTACAAGCGGTGCTGGTCTGTCCAGTGAAGATTGTGAGGACTGGGAATCAGGTGTTACTGACCTGTCTTATATAAGGGAGTCACCTTCCCATCAGGGTTGCCGGTGATCAATTGTTCTGGTCTGAATCCTTCATTCCTGTTTCCCTTGTAGCCTGCTGTGTCGTGTCTGCATCTCCTGCTAACAGATAAGACATTTTCTTCTTTTTTTTTGTGCTATATTTTTGCATTTTGTCCTGCACTTCTGTGGGGGCCTTCAGGGTCCCCTCCGGGGCTTTTGCCCTCTCAGTTTAGTTCAGCCACTGATGTTTGTACTTTTGCTTTTTCCAGTTTTTTCAGTGGCTGCTGTTTTTGATTTTGTTACACCAGAGAACTAATTTAGGTGGAAGAGTTCGTGTGATCTCAGGTGTTTTTTGAAATTAGTAGAGTTGGTGCTTTTCAGGGTTTTCTGGGATTGCAGTAAGTACCCTTCCTATCCTTTTCTATTTAGTTAGTTTGGGCCCCAGCGTTTGCTCATACTATTTTCTTTCTGTGTCAGTATTTCATCTTGTCTAACAGCCATTACATGTTTGGGGGCTTTCTATGTTCTTTGGGGTTCTGCTCCGGGGCAGATAGCTTTCCTATTTCTATCTTTAGGTGTAGTTAGTTTCTCAGGCTGTGACGAGGCGTCTAGGACCAACGTAGGAACGCTCCACGGCTGCCTCTAGTTGTGGTGGTTAGTCAGGGTACTGCAATCTCATAGATTCCAACTGCTCTGGTGTATTGCCTTTTTTACCTGCACTCCTCAGCTACCGAAACATAACAGTATCACTGGCCTAAAAATTGAAAATTGTATGGTACTCACAGAAGGGAAAAAATATTGTGAAAGAAAAAAGGTTGTCAGAGTTGTCAGAGATATTTTTCTGTTTGTTGCATTTTTTTCCCTCTGTATCTCTGGGTGCTGGGGAGGATCTTTTCTCTCAATGGAGTTTGCACAGTTGTCTGGCCGTGTGGATCAGCTTGCCACTGAGGTTCAGAGTATTGCTGCATATCTTGCTAGGTTGCCTGTTGTGGAACCTAGGATTCCCATGCCAGATTTGTTTTTAGGGGATCGAGCTAAGTTTCAGAACTTCAAAAATAATTGTAAATTGTTTTTTGCCTTAAAATCTAAGTCCTCAGGGAACGCAGCGCAGCAGGTTCAAATTATCATCTCTTTCCTGCGCGGCGATCCTCAGGATTGGGCTTTTTCCCTGACACTGGGGATCCTGTTTTGAGTGATGTTGATGCATTTTTTCAGGCTTTGGGGTTATTGTACGATGAGCCTAATGTCACTGATCAAGCTGAAAAAGCCTTGTTGGCATTAAATCAGGGGCCTTATGACGCTGAGTTATACTGTCAGAGATTCCGTAGGTGGGCAGTCCTGACCAAATGGAATGACGACGCTTTGGCAGCCCTTTTCCGGAAGGGTCTGTCAGATAATGTAAAGGATGTTATGGTGGGATTCCCTGTCCCCTCTGGTCTCAATGATTCTATGTCATTAGCGATTCAAATTGACAGACGTTTGCGTGAGCGGAGAAGTATGCGTGGAATGGTGTTGCCTTGTGAACCAGCTTCTGAACCCATGCAGTGTGATAGAGTGGTGTCTGGGGCACAGCGTCATGAGTTTCGAAAGCGCAATGGGTTATGTTTCTACTGTGGTGATGCCTCTCATGCTATTTCAGTCTGCCCTAAGCGGGGAAGACGTTTTGCACGCTCAGTTGTCTTGGGTAGTGTTAAGACTAAGTTTTTATTAACTGTCACTCTGATATGCTCTCTGTCCTCATTTTCTGCTCAGGCTTTCATTGATTCTGGAGCAGCTATTAACCTGATGGATTATGATTTTGCTAAACGTTGTGGGTTTCCCTTGATACCCCTACAGAAGTCTATTCCCCTACTGGGGATCGATTCTACCCCTTTGGCTGAGAATAAACCCCAGTTTTCTACTCAGGTAATAATGAGGGTTGAACCTGATCACCAGGAGTGCTGCAAATTTTTGGTTCTGTATAATCTGCATGACATTATCGTGCTGGGTTTCCCTTGGTTACAGTCTCATAATCCTGTTTTGGATTGGAAATCTGTGTCTGTAACCAGTTGGGGCTGCCAATGTGTTAATACCAACACTCCTGTTTTTTCTGCCTCCCCCCAGGCTCAGGATGTTCCTGACTTTTTGATTGATTTTTCTGATGTGTTTAGCGAAAGTAAATCTGCATCCTTGCCTCCCCATAGGAGCTATGACTGCGCTATTGAATTAGTGCCGGGTAGTAAATTCCCTAAAGGTCGCCTTTTTAACTTGTCTGTACCTGAACATGACGCTATGCGGTCTTATATCAAGGAATCATTGGAGAAGGGTGATATCAGACCATCCTCTTCACCCTTAGGTGCCGGTTTTTTCTTTGTGGCCAAAAAAGATGGTTCATTAAGGCCGTGTATTGATTATCGTCTCTTGAACAATATTACTGTGAAATATCAATACCCGTTACCCTTGATTTCTGACCTGTTTTCCAGGGTGAAAAACGCTACTTGGTTTACCAAGCTTGACCTCAGGGGGGCGTATAACCTTATTCGCATTAAGCACGGGGATGAATGGAAGATGGCATTCAATACCCCTGAAGGGCATTTTGAGTACCTAGTGATGCCCTTTGGGCTCACTAATGCTCCTTCTGTCTTCCAGTCCTTCATGAATGACATTTTCAGGGATTTTGTGGACAAATTTCTGATTGTTTATTTGGATGATATCTTGATTTTTTCTAATGACTGGGACTCTCATGTGAAATATGTTCTAACTGTATTCCAGATTTTGAGAGAGAATGCTCTGTATGTGAAGGGATCAAAGTGTCTTTTTGGCGTACAGAGGATCTCATTTCTGGGATTCATTTTGTCCCCATCTGTTATTGAAATGGACCCGGTCAAGGTTCAGGCCATCTGTGATTGGGTCCAACCTACTTCATTAAAGGCTCTTCAGAGATTTTTGGGTTTTGCCAATTTTTATCGTAAATTTATTGGTAATTTCTCGGTTATTGTTAAACCATTAACTGATTTGACCAGAAAGGGTTCTGATGTGGTGAATTGGCCTCCTGAGGCAATCTCTGCATTTCAGGAACTTAAGCAGAGACTCACTTCTGCTCCTGTTCTACGGCAGCCTGATGTTTCTCTGCCATTTCAGGTGGAGGTTGATGCCTCTGAAATTGGGGCAGGTGCCGTTTTGTCCCAAAAAGATCCAGAGACCTCTAAAAGTAACCCTTGTGCCTTTTTCTCTCGAAAATTTTCTCCTACTGAACGTAATTATGACGTGGGTAATCGGGAGTTATTGGCCATGAAGTGGGCTTTTGAAGAGTGGAGACATTGGCTGGAGGGAGCCAAACATCAGGTGGTGGTCCTTACGGACCATAAGAATCTGGTCTATCTGGAATCTGCCAAGCGACTCAATCCTAGACAGGCCAGGTGGGCCTTGTTTTTCACACGTTTTAATTTTGTGGTTTCCTTTCTTCCTGGCACTAAGAATGTTAAGGCGGATGCCCTCTCGAGGAGTTTCCTTGCGGACTCTCCTGAGTTATCTGATCCTTCTGTTATTTTGAAAGAGGGTGTAGTTCTTTCCGCCATCTCGCCCAATTTGAGACTTGCTCTGGAGGGGTGTCAGGAGGATAGGCCCGAGTGCTGCCCTGTTGGAAAATTGTTTGTCCCGGACCAGTGGAAAAAGAGTGTAATGTCTGAGATTCATTGTTCCGCATTGGCTGGGCATCCCGGAATTTTTGGTACTAGAGACTTGGTTAGTCGGTCCTTTTGGTGGCCTACCTTGTCTCGTGATGTCAGGGAATTTGTGCAGTCCTGCGGGACCTGCTCTCGCTCCAAGCCTTGCTCTCGCTCTAGTGGTTTGTTGATGCCATTGCCTGTGCCCAAGAGACCATGGACCCATGTCTCTATGGATTTCATTTCCGACCTTCCTGTTTCTCAGAGAATGACCACCATCTGGGTAATTTGTGATAGGTTTTCCAAAATGATACATCTTGTGCCATTACCTAAGTTGCCTTCCTCCTCTGAATTGGTGCCGTTGTTCCTTCAGCACGTGGTTCGTTTACACGGCATTCCTGAGAACATTGTGTCTGACAGAGGAGTCCAGTTTGTTTCCAGATTTTGGAGGACTTTTTGTTCTAAACTGGGTGTTCAATTGTCTTTCTCCTCTGCATTTCATCCTCAGACCAATGGTCAAACTGAGAGAACAAACCAGACATTGGAGACTTATCTAAGATGCTTTGTGTCTGCTGATCAGGATGACTGGGTCTCTTTTTTGCCTTTGGCTGAGTTTGCTCTTAATAATAGGGCTAGCTCTGCCACTTTGATGTCTCCATTTTTCTGTAATTCTGGGTTTCACCCTCTATTTTCTTCAGGACAGACGGAGGCTTCTGTCTGTCCAGGTTTTGACTCTGTTGTGGAGCGTATGCAACAGATTTGGGACCAGGTAGTGGAGAGGTTGTCCCTCTCTCAGGAGAAGGCCCAGCGGTTTGCTAACCGGCATAGGACTGATGGTCCTCGGTTTAAAGTGGGGGACTTGGTCTGGTTGTCCTCAAGAAATATTCCTATGAGAGTGGCATCTCCTTAATTTAAGCCTAGGTTCATTGGACCTTATAAGATCATGGAGATTCTTAATCCTGTTTCTTTTCGTTTGCTTCTTCCAGGGACATTTAAGATCCATAACGTGTTCCACAAGTCCTTGTTGAAGAGGTTTGTTGAGCCAGTGGTTCCTGATGCTGTGCCTCCTGACCCTGTTTTGGTTGAGGGCAATCTGGAGTATGTGGTTGAGAAAATATTAGATTCTCGTTTTTCTAGACGGAAACTCCAGTATTTGGTTAAATGGAGAGGTTATGGTCAGGAAGACAATTCTTGGGTGTTTGCTTCGGACATCCATGCTAGGAGACTTATCCGTGCGTATCATAGAACTCATCCTGACCGACCTGGTTGCTCAAATGAGGGTTCGGTGACCCCTCCTCAAGGGGGGGTACTGTTGTGAATGGGTTTGAGATGAGTTCTGAGCAGAGGCTTCCTCTGGTGGTTACAAGCGGTGCTGGTCTGTCCAGTGAAGATTGTGAGGACTGGGAATCAGGTGTTACTGACTGGTCTTATATAAGGGAGTCACCTTCCCATCAGGGTTGCCGGTGATCAATTGTTCTGGTCTGAATCCTTCATTCCTGTTTCCCTTGTAGCCTGCTGTGTCGTGTCTGCATCTCCTGCTAACAGATAAGACATTTTCTTCTTTTTGTTTTTGTGCTATATTTTTGCATTTTGTCCTGCACTTCTGTGGGGGCCTTCAGGGTCCCCTCCGGGGGCTTTTGCCCTCTCAGTTTAGTTCAGCCACTGATGTTTGTACTTTTGCTTTTTCCAGTTTTTTCAGTGGCTGCTGTTTTTGATTTTGTTACACCAGAGAACTAATTTAGGTGGAAGAGGTCGTGTGATCTCAGGTGTTTTTGAAATTAGTAGAGTTGGTGCTTTTCAGGGTTTTCTGGGATTGCAGTAAGTACCCTTCCTATCCTTTTCTATTTAGTTAGTTTGGGCCCCAGCGTTTGCTCATACTATTTTCTTTCTGTGTCAGTATTTCATCTTGTCTAACAGCCATTACATGTTTGGGGGCTTTCTATGTTCTTTGGGGTTCTGCTCCGGGGCAGATAGCTTTCCTATTTCTATCTTTAGGTGTAGTTAGTTTCTCAGGCTGTGACGAGGCGTCTAGGACCAACGTAGGAACGCTCCACGGCTGCCTCTAGTTGTGGTGGTTAGTCAGGGTACTGCAATCTCATAGATTCCAACTGCTCTGGTGTATTGCCTTTTTTACCTGCACTCCTCAGCTACCGCACAGCAGGCCTTCATGGTAAAATAACTGCAAGGAAACCACTGCTAAGGACAGGCAACAAGCAGAAGAGATTTGTTTGGGCTAAAGAACACAAGGAATGGGCATTAGACCAGTGGAAATCTGTGCTTTGGTCTGATGAGTCCAAATTTGAGATCTTTGGTTCCAACCACCGTGTCTTTGTGCGACGCAGAAAAGGTGAACGGATGGACTCTATATGCCTGGTTCCCACCGTGAAGCATGGAGGAGGAGGTGTGATGGTGTGGGGGTGCTTTGCTGGTGAGACTGTTGGGGATTTATCAAAATTGAAGGCGTACGGAACCAGCATGGCTACCACAGCATCTTGCAGTGGCATGTTATTCCATCCGGTTTGCTTTTAGTTGGACCATCATTTATTTTTCAACAGTACAATGACCCCAAACACACCTCCAGGCTGTGTAAGGGCTATTTGACCAAGAAGGAAAGTGATGGGGTGCTACGCCAGATGACCTGGCCTCCACAGTCACCAGACCTGAACCTATTCGAGATGGTTTGGGGTGAGCTGGACCGCAGTGAAGGCAAAAGGGCCAACAAGTGCTAAGCATCTCTGTGAACTCCTTCAAGATTGTTGGAAGACCATTTCTGGTTACTACCTCTTGAAGCTCATGAAGAGAATGCCAAGATTGTGCAAAGCAGTCATCAAAGCAAAAGGTGGCTACTTTGAAGAACCTAGAATATAAGATATATTTTCAGTTGTTTCACACTTTTTTGTTAAGTATATAATTCCACATGTGTTAATTCATAGTTTTGATGCCTTCAGTGTGAATGTACAATTTCCATAGTCATGAAAATACAGAAAAATCTTTAAATGAGAAGGTATGTCCAAACTTTTTGTCTGTACTGTATGTCTACTTTATTTAACTACTTTAACCTCGAAGGTGGTTTGCACATTAATGACCAGGCCAATTTTTACAATTCTAACCACTGTCATTTTATGTGGTTATAACTCTGGAACGCTTCCACAAATCCCAGTGATTTTTAGATTTTTTTTTGTGACATATTGTGCTTCATGAAAGTGGTAAAGTTTGTTTGATATTACTTGCGTTTATTTGTGAAAAAAATAGAAATTTGGCAAAAATTTTGAAAATTTTGCAATTTTCAAACTTTGAATTTTCATGCCCTTAAATCACAGAGATATGTCACACATGATATAACTAATAAAGAACATTTCCCACATGTCTACTTTATATCAGCACAATTTTGGAAACAAATATTTTTTTGTTAGGAAGTTATAAGGGTTAAAATTTGACCAGCGATTTTTCAAACAAAAATTACAAAACCATCTTTTTCAGAGACCACATCACATTTGAAGTCACTTTGAGAGGACTATATGGCAGAAAATACCAAAAAGTGACAAAATTCTAAAATCTGTACCCTCAAGGTACTCAAAACCACATTCAAGAAGTTTATTAACCCTTCAGGTTCTTCAGAGGAATTTTTGGAATGTGGAAAAAAAATTGAACATTTTACTTTTTTTCACAAAAAATGTACGTCAGATCTATTTTTTTATTTTGACCAGGGTAAAAGGAAAAAATGGACCCCAAAACTTGTGTAATTTCTTCTGAGCATACAGATACCCCATATGAAGGAGAAAACCACTGTTTGGGTGCACGGCAGAGCTCAGAAGGGAAGGAGCGCCATTGGACTTTTTCAATGAAAGATTTGCTGGAACAATTGGCGGACTATATTTTACGTTTGGAGAGCCTTTGATGCACCTAAACAGGGAAAATCCCCCACAAGTGACACCATTTTGAAAATTAGACCCTGTCAGGAAATTAATCTAGAGGTGCGATGAGCACATTAAACCCTCAGACGCTTCACAGAAGTTTATTACGTTGATTTGTGAAAATAAAAAATATCACATTTTCCCCACAAATTTGTTTTAGCCCCAAATGCTGCACTTTCATAAGAGTAACAAGAGAAATTGCATCAAGTTAGGTGGGCTCTCATCGCTTCAGAAATGCCAAACATGTGAACGCTATATGTGGTTTAGGATCACTGTGGGGCTCAGAAGTGAGGGGGCATTTGGATTTGGGAGTGGAGAATTTGCTTAATTTCTTTTGGAGGGTGAGGAACCATTTTGCTTTTCCAGAGCCTTTGCACTACCAGTAACGTGGAATCCCCTATATTTCCATTAACAGATGATAGACTTGAGTGAGGACTTGATTTATTTGTGGATTGAGTTGAAGTTTTTATTGGGAACATTTTACAACGTTTGGGATCACATTTATCTGGCACACTATGCTGAGCACTTACCGTATTTTTCGGACTATAAGACGCACTTTTTTTCCTCCAAATTTGGGAGGAAAGTGTGGGTGCGTCTTATGGTTGGAATGTAACATGTGGGGAGGGGGCAGGGGGCAGCGGTGGAGTGAGATCACAGGAGGCAGGAAAATATCCCCTCCGCTGCAGGAATCCAGTGCTGGGGAAACCACTGGTCCCGATACTTAAGTGTAGTGAATATTCATTAGCCGCTTCCCCGCCCACCTATCAGCTGAGCAGTGAGCAGGGAGCAGCAAATGACAGAGCCACATGGTTCCCCAGCGCCTGATTCCTGCAGCAGCTGGGGATCTGTGTGGGAAGTAGAAGGAGGCAGCAGGAGCAGAGTGCAGCAGGAGGCATCGCATACCTGACAGCACAGGGGCTGTGCTGTTGCGATGCTGAATGCTCCTGTGGAGGACCTGTGATGAGGTCATGAAGAGGGCGGGCTGGACCATCACATGACCACACAAAGCCTTGCCTCTTCATGATGTCATCACAGGTCCTTCAGACACACTGTACAACAGAGAATTAATTAAAAGGTTAGTAAATACTGCACATTAAAAAGCACTCTGCCATCCTGTGGTGGACTATAACTCCCAGCATGCCATAGGATCTTAAAGCTGGGATTTTAAAGCAGCACTCCAGTGTTATCAGTGCTGGAATGTGGCTTTAAATATAAGCCCTTTGCCCCCATTCTTAGGCCATGGTCACACATGCGAGAAATTTGCACGATTTTTGAGCAAATCTCTCTAGTGAACACCAGGCACTGCTGCCGGCACTCGGACCAGAGCGTGCGACTGCATGTATTTCTATGCTGCATGTATTTCTATGCTGCATGTATTTTTATGCAGCTGCACGCTCCAGTCTGAGTGCCAGCGGCAGTGCCGGGTGTTCACGAGAGAGATTCGCACAAAAATCGTGCAAATTTCTCGCATGTGTGACCACGGCCTAAGAATGGGGGCACAGGGCTTATATTTAAAGCCACACTCCAGCACTGATGTGTGACCCCGGCCTTATACTCACCCTCCAGCGTCTTCACATAGTACTTTACAGACACCACACTGGTCCCGCAGCACCATCTCCTACCCGTAGCTTCCTACATAATAACATGCTATTATATATAATAACACCACATATAATAGTATGTTATTTATGTTATTAAATATTTTACCACATTTTTTGCTTCAAATATATTTTTCCCTATTTTCCACCTCTAAAACCTGGGTGCGTCTTATAGTCCGAAAAATACGGTACTTTGGGGTTTCCCTCTAAATCTCTGAATGACATGATTCAGATGAAACCCCCGATGGATCCATTCACTATAATGAGGCAGCAGAGCTACTCTGGACTCCGTCTGGCCTCTGTTCAGTGGTGACCTTCTTTTCAGAAGTGCACAAAACAGTTGCCAATGGCATTTTTAGACAATTCTAAAATAACAGACATGGCCAGATCACAGGTTAGACGGCGTCCACAGTTCCTCCATCTCATTATAGGAAATTTTCCGTCAATGGTTCCATCTGAATCGCGTATTTCAGAGATTTACACGGAAACCCCGGTGTAAGCGGTCAGCATAGATAAGGATAAATGTGCACCGTGCCTTACAGTGATCTTTAGGAGGCAGAATGAAAAAAATCAACAGAAGGTGAAGAATTGATTCTATTTAATTTTACGCCATTCCTCATGCTGTATGAGTGATAAGACAAAATTATTCTTAGGATCGGTGCAATTACAATGATACCAGATTTATATTGGGTTTTTATGTTTGGCTGCTGTCACACACTAAAAGATGCTTTGTATTGCAAAAGCTAGTTTTTTGCATCAAAATATTTTGAGAGCTATAATTTTTCCATATTTTGCCCCACAGAGTCATGTGAGAGTTTGTTTATTGCGAGACGAGTTGACATTTTTATTGTTACCATTTTCAAACACATGACATTTTTTGATTGCTTTCTATTCTGATTTTTGCAAGGCTGAATGAACAAAAAACAGCAATTCAGCAATTTTTTTGGGGGAGTGTTCATGTCAATCCACGAATGGTAAAATTGACTAGGTAGTTTTATTCTTCGTGTCAGTGCTATTACAGTGATACCTCATTTATAACTTTTTTATGTTTTGGCGCTTTTACACAATGAAAACTATTTTATAGAAAAAACAATTATTTTACATTGCTTTATTCTGAGAGCTATAACTTTTTTATTTTTCTGCTGATGGAACTACATGGCGGCTTGTTTTTGTGGGACAAGATGATGTTTTCAGCGCTGTTTATTTATATCCTTCTTTTTTATTGCGTTTTATTTCACTTTGATTCAACATTGCGATGATAAAGCATTGTTTTTTTGCCTTGTTTTTTATTTATTTCTTTTATGGTGTTCACTAAAGGGGTTAACAAGTGGGACAGTTTTATATTTCAGGTTGTTTTGGACATGGCAATACCAAATATGTGTATTTTTTATGTTTATTTTTTTCATACAAATATTTATTTATGGGTACACTATCTTTTGTTTTTTATTATTTTTGGATTTTTTTAAAAAATAATTGTACAAATATTTAAAAAGTTTTACTTTTTTTAAACTTTTTTACTTTGTCCCACTATGGGACTATAATTTTTTGCAGGCTGATCGCTTGTATAGCATGGGGATGCAGCATCATCACTATACTATGCAAACTGTCAGTTCTGCACAGACAGATAAAGTTGCTGATCATGCTCTGAGCATGATCTAGCAACTTTACAACTTCTGATGACCCGGATGTTGTCATGATGACATCAGGTCACAATGGCAACGATCGGTGTCTCCGATCCAAGGGCAGAGAGAATGTCATCCCTCTGTCTGCTCCAAGAATGCTGTGATTGCATTCGATCACAGCATTTAGGGGATTAAAGTGCTGGGAGTGGTTTGGACCACTCCAAGCACTTAGTGACGAGTGTCAGCTGTCAGAATCAGCTGACACCCGGTGGGGATCGCGCACGCACAGCCTGTGTGCACACACGATTGTGAGGATGTAATAATCCGTCCCATGTTAATAAGTACCAGGACGAGGGACCTTTTATCACTGACTCAGAAAGAGGTTAAGACTATTTAGTGATTTTGGGAATACCTTTTTAATTCTTATTTTTAATTCTTAATTAAATATATACAGTACAGACCAAAAGTTTGGACACACCTTCTCATTCAACGATTTTTCTGTATTTTCATGACTGTGAAAATTGTAGAATCACGCAGAAGGCATCAAAACTATGAATTAACACATGTAGAATTATACATTACACTTTACAAAAAAGTGTGAAACAACTGAAAATATGTCTTATATTCTAGGTTCTTCAAAGTAGCCACCTTTTGCTTTGATTACTGCTTTGCACGCAGAAAAGCACCCCCACCCCATCACACCACCTCCTCCATGCTTCACGGTGGGAACCAGGCATGTAGAGTCCATCCGTTCACCTTTTCTGCGTGCAAAGCAGTAATCAAAGCAAAAGTTGGCTACTTTGAAGAACCTATAATATAAGACATATTTTCAGTTGTTTCACACTTTTTTGTAAAGTGTAATGTATAATTCCACATGTGTTAATTCATAGTTTTGATGCCTTCAGTGTGATTCCACAATTTTCATAGTCCTGAAAATACTGAAAAATCTTTGAATGAGAAGGTGTGTCCAAACTTTTGGTCTGTACTGTATATATTTTTACTATTTCTCACAATTTATGTGACATGCTGCACACATGCACAAATCTTGACATTCCTTTTGTAATGTCACCTGACATTGTCATACATTGGCCCAGTAAGCTGAATTTCAGGAAGTGGTTTGGCGATGAGCTTCGTTGTCCATTTCTGTAGCATCTGTTATGAATGTGCTAGAGATGGTTTCTGAGCAGAGGCTCCCTCTGGTGGTTACAGACAGTACTGAACCTTTCATCGAGGAATGGCAATCTGGGATCACTGACTGGTCTGATATAAGGGAGGTTTCCTCCCATGATGTTTGCCGGTGATCAATTGTTCTTGTCTCAATTGTGGTTCCTGGTTCATTTGGAAGTTTGCTGAGTCTTGCCTGCATCTTCTGCTTTCAGATAAGATATTTTCTGCTTTTATTTTTTGTGCTTGCTTTTTGCATAGTTCTCTGCACTTTTGTGGAGGTCAGCCGGGTCCCCTCCTGGGTCCTGTGCTCCTCTCAGTTTATCTGTAGCCACTGTTATTTGTTCATTTGCTTTTTCCTGTTTTTTCAGTGGCTGCGGCTTAGTTTTGTTACACCAGAGATCTGATTTAGGTGGTGGAGATCGTGTGATCTCAGGTGTTTTTGCAATCAGAAGAGTTGGTATTTTTTAGGTTTTTTTTTGGATTGCAGTAAGAATCCTTTCCTGTACTTTTCTGTCTAGACAGATTGGGCCCCAGCGTTTGCTTATTCTATTTTCTGTCTGTGTCCGTGCTTCTTCTTGTCTAACCGCCATTACATGTTTGGGGGCTTCCTATTTTCTTTGGGGATCTGCTCTGGGGCAGATAGCTTTCCTCTTTCTGCCTTTAGGTGTAGTTATCTCTCAGGCTGTGACGAGGCATCTAGGATCAACGTAGGAACGCTCCACGGCTACCTCTCGTTGTGTGGTTAGTTCAGGTTACTGCAATCCAATAGGTTCCAGCCTCTCTGGTGTATTGCTGTTTTTTGCTTTTTGTCCTCGGCTACCTAAACATAACAAGCATCCAGGAAACACTGTGGTTAGAGGTGATTCTCTTTCCCTAATCTATAAGAAAGGTCAACAGTCATGAAAAGATTTTTCTTTATCCTGATGTGCTGCTATTGAATGAAGAGTTACAAAAGCTGCAGCCTTCTCCTCAACTATCTATAGATTGCACAGACCTAAGGGACTGTAGAAGCTATCGCTAGTTACTGTCTTTTATTTCCTCTTGCATACCAGATAACATACAAAGCAAGTCATTATTTTGATATCTTTGAGACATTTGTTAGACTTCATTAGCCTATCATCCAGCCAGGCTACGTTAGAGTACGTATTTTTACACAACATATTTGTTGCAGAAATTTCTGTGACTGAAATCTATTGCAGACATCTATTACAAACAATGCGGTTACTTCTGCAGTCACTACATGGTTTTCTGTGAGCACATTCAGATAAAAAGATGTTTGTTTTTTATTTTAACTTTCTGTGTTTTTTTTTGTCTTATTGTTTTAGTGTTATCCCCATTGATTCCATTGTGCCTTTTTCCCTAGATCTTCATTGACATCACCCTGAGTGTCATCTTCGGAGGACATTGCGATGTTTATTCTTTATTTATATTTTAATTATTAGTACTACTTTTACATTATTATATTATTTATGATTATAACTTGACACATAATAAATTATTTTGTTATGTCTAATATATTTTGTACTAGGTAATATATGCATTCTGTATTTCACTATATCACACTTTTCGCTAAAGTATCACATAAATATGGTCATTATTTTTTTTTATACTCAGTACATTTTCTGTGTACAGAGGCATTTATTTATGCATTTTGTATGCTTTGTACTGTTTTACCAAATTGACATCTGGGCAAAACATATACATTTCCTTTATTAGCACTTTATTCAATTCTCACTTTATTTAGTCACTTGGTACTGGTAGGGACATTATATAATCTCACACCTCTATGCACAGAGAGCACCCCCTGAAGAAGCCTAAGCTTCATCATGGTTAACTATGCTTTTTATATACTATAACTGTACATTTTATCCAGAAATTTGTAAAAAGTTATATTTATTAATTTTCCCTTATCAGTATTGAGAATTTAATCTTCCTGTACATCCATAAACCATAGAAATAGCTTGTAAGGTGATTATTGTGAACATTTGATGCATAGACGTATATTTGTTATTTCACACTTAATGTTCATCTTTAAGACATTTGTCATCATACTACTTGCTAGTAAATAACTTTTTGCTTTTACTATTTTTTTGCTGGCCATGAGCTACTGTTTCTCTTTTTCCTCATCCTCCTCTTTTGGGTCTTCCCTGCAGACTTCAGATTGTACTGTAATTTTGTATTTTTGGCTCCTTTATAATTTTTTTCATTTTTCTTTTTATCGATAGCTTGTATTTTATTTTTTTATTTTATTAAAAAATTATATTTTCTATTTATATCTGGAGATGTGTGACTGCATGAGATATAAAAAGATACATAATGTAAGAATAAATGTACAGCATTATATTATAGCAGTAGAACTATCAGAGGCATAAGGTTGTATGTCTACCTAATAAAGAAGTGAAAAAGGAAGCTACTTTTACCATAAAATATATTTTTTATTAATGTACCAATAAAAATATCAAAAAAGATATATATATTTTAAAAAAGGAGGAAACCAAATGCAACAAACAGCAAACACTGGAGGACAAAAATAATAATAATGATATAATATATATGTATATACACACTCAAAATTACAACATAATCAATAAAATACAACAAAAGTAAGCGTGTGTTTATGTGTATCTAAGGAGCTGGACACCAACTTCCAAAACATAACAGTCATTTAAAGATAGTATAATATAATATGAATTAAATGCAAACAAATGTTCACTGAATAAAGTTGTGCCCTTTCAAACTGCATAAAAAAGTGCTGCTAAAGAAATGCTAATAATGCAAGGAAAGGGGGAACAACTGAAGCCAAAACCACCTCTAGGTGTACAAAAAAGTGCTGCTGCAAAGCAAAATGCAAAGTGTAAAGAGGAAGACAAGGCAAATAATCAAAACATAATTACCTCCAGTGTGCTGTGGCACCCTGACGCGCGTTTTGCGTTATGCTTCTTCTTAGGGAGCGTGCGTGTGTGTTACTCCTAAATGTATGAGTTTATATAGGGTCCAGTAATCATTGGTGACAGCGGTATAGCGGCGCTTCCGCCCTCGTGATCCGTCTGACGTCAATTCCGAGTCGGCGTCATGTGACCTGCTTCTCACCCCCGGCCTGACGCGTCAAGGCTGTGGCGAGAAGAACGAGTCACTGCAGACGTGTCGTCATGGCGACGGCAGAGGGGGAAGGGAGCAGAAGCGCACACCGCTCAAGACAAAATGGTAAAAACAAAAAGCGCTGCTGATAAGGGCTGGAAGACTGTGGGATATAAAGGGCTATATGGAAAAAGGTGAAGGGATGTATAAGGTAAAAATATCACTATAAGAGCTTTATATTAAGTGTATAATATTAATAGCACAAAAAATGTGTGAACCTATTGTCTACTTATATATAATATAATAAAATAAGAGTGAACAGAGTGATTACTTCCTGAAAACAGGAAAAAATATAAAAAGAAATAAAAAAGTGAAAATAACCCATGATACAAACAAATCGTTCATATAGAAAATAATAGTGACCATGTGAAACAACATATGATATTCAAAATATACAAAAAAAGTGTGTAAATAAAGAATAAAAAAGAATAAAAAATAATAAGATGATGAAAAATAAAAATAAAAAATAAAAAATAAAAATAAAAATAATAAAGAAAAAATAAAATAAAAAATAAAAAATAAAATTATAATAATAAAAATAATAAAAAAGAAACATGAAAAAATAAATATAAATAAAAATATGAAAAAATAAATAAATGCAAAAAAAAAATATATATATATTAAATAAAGAATACAAAATACATAATGAAATCCCAACAAGATGGTATTTGTTTCTTGCAGATCGAAGACCAGTCCGAACAGTCCTTAAAAGAAGCAACTGGATATCAAAGGTAAGTGTTCTTGACAACAGAGAAATTACTGGTTCAAGGCATCAAGAAGAAGGAGGAAATGGACGACTCCAAAATATGGACCCATATATTGAATAAACTAGAAAAAAACTAAAAAAGGGAGGGTTAAAAACATGAAAAACAGGAGATAAAAATACAAACAGAATTTTTTTTTACATTTTTACAGAAAAGGGGCAAAACTAAGTGTTTTCGTTAAGACCCAGTGGTTGGACTGATTTGATCTTGTGAATCCACCGGGACTCTAACTGTGCAAGAGTTTTTCTCCAATCACCTCCACGTAAATCAACGTGGACTTTATCAATTCCCATAACTTTGAGGATAGAAGCATCGCAATTATGGCAGGCCTTGAAATGTCTGGGGATGGGTTTTAAGGTAGTACAATCATCCACATATTTTGCCTTAGAAATGTCACGACAATGTTCTCTCACCCTTATTTTGAGAGCCCTAGATGTAAGCCCAACATAAATCTTGGGGCAAGAACAAACCGCATAGTACACTACACCAAAGCTATCACAAGTGATCCGTTGTGTAATAGTAAACTCTTGTTCACCATTGCTGGACCAAAACGTATTAGCTCTTACCATGTTAGGACAGGCTACACAGTCGCCACATGGGTAAAAACCCCTTTTGGGCTTACTGGAAGAAAAAGTTTCATTTATTTGAGGGCCATGATAGCAACTGTGAACAAGCTGATCTCGAAGATTCGGTGACCTTCTATAAGTGATTGAAGGATATTCTGGAATATGTTTAGCCAAAATGTGATCCCCTTGCAAAATTGGCCAATATTTCTGAAGGACATTTCTCATCTCCATCCATTTGTGGTTATAGGTTGAGATAAATCGAACTTTAGATTCATTAGTAGGCTTTGGAGAAGAAGAAGATTGAAGCAGATCGGATCTCTGTGTTCTTTTTGCTCTTTTGAATCCTTTATGAATACTTCTTTTGGAGTATCCTCGTTCTTGAAACCACGTTGATTTACGTTGAGGTGATTGGAGAAAAACTCTTGCACAGTTAGAGTCCCGGTGGATTCACAAGATCAAATCAGTCCAACCACTGGGTCTTAACGAAACACTTAGTTTTGCCCCTTTTCTGTAAAAATGTAAACATTTTTTCAGTTTGTTTTTTTATCTCCTGTTTTTCATGTTTTTAACCCTCCCTTTTTTATTTTTTTACTAGTTTATTCAATATATGGGTCCATATTTTGGAGTCGTCCATTTCCTCCTTCTTCTTGATGCCTTGAACCAGTAATTTCTCTGTTGTCAAGAACACTTACCTTTGATATCCAGTTGCTTCTTTTAAGGACTGTTCGGACTGGTCTTCGATCTGCAAGAAACAAATACCATCTTGTTGGGATTTCATTATGTATTTTGTATTCTTTATTTAATATATATATATATATTTTTTTTTCTTTTCATTTATTTATTTTTTCATATTTTTATTTTTATTTATTTTTTCATGTTTCTTTTTTATATTTTTATTATTATAATTTTATTTTTATTTTTTATTTTTATTTTTTCTTTATTATTTTTTATTTTTATTTTTATTTTTTATTTTTTATTTTTCATCATCTTATTATTTTTTATTCTTTTTTATTCTTTATTTACACACTTTTTTTGTATATTTTGAATATCATATGTTGTTTCACATGGTCACTATTATTTTCTATATGAACGATTTGTTTGTATCATGGGTTATTTTCACTTTTTTATTTCTTTTTATATTTTTTCCTGTTTTCAGGAAGTAATCACTCTGTTCACTCTTATTTTATTATATTATATATAAGTAGACAATAGGTTCACACATTTTTTGTGCTATTAATATTATACACTTAATATAAAGCTCTTATAGTGATATTTTTACCTTATACATCCCTTCACCTTTTTTTCACATAGCCCTTTATATCCCACAGTCTTCCAGCCCTTATCAGCAGCGCTTTTTGTTTTTATCATTTTGTCTTGAGCGGTGTGCGCTTCTGCTCCCTTCCCCCTCTGCCGTCACCATGACGACGCATCTGCAGTGACTCGTTCGTCTCGCCACAGCCTTGACGCGTCAGGCCGGGGGTGAGAAGCAGGTCACATGACGCCGACTCGGAATTGACGTCAGACGGATCACGAGGGCGGAAGCGCCGCTATACCGCTGTCACCAATGATTACTGGACCCTATATAAACTCACACATTTAGGAGTAACATACACGCACGCTCCCTAAGAAGAAGCATAACGCGAAACGCGCGTCAGGGTGCCACAGCACACTGGAGGTAATTATGTTTTGATTATTTGCCTTGTCTTCCTCTTTACACTTTGCATTTTGCTTTGCAGCAGCACTTTTTTGTACACCAAGAGGTGGTTTTGGCTTCAGTTGTTCCCCCTTTCCTTGCATTATTAGCATTTCTTTAGCAGCACTTTTTTATGCAGTTTGAAAGGGCACAACTTTATTCAGTGAACATTTGTTTGCATTTAATTCATATTATATTATACTATCTTTAAATGACTGTTATGTTTTGGAAGTTGGTGTCCAGCTCCTTAGATACACATAAACACACGCTTACTTTTGTTGTATTTTATTGATTATGTTGTCATTTTGAGTGTGTATATACATATATATTTATATTATTATTATTTTTGTCCTCCAGTGTTTGCTGTTTGTTGCATTTGGTTTCCTCCTTTTTTAAAATATATATATCTTTTTTGATATTTTTATTGGTACATTAATAAAAAATATATTTTATGGTAAAAGTAGCTTCCTTTTTCTTTTTTGATGTATTATGCTTTGTAGCTATTATAGGCAAGTTTTCTTGTTTTGGATTCTAATAAAGAAGTGGTACTTCCAGCCACACAGCACTGGCTCAAGGCCAACAATTAGTTAATCAGCTGAAGAAAAAATTGTAGAACGCCAGCAGTTCTTGGGACACATAAATGAAAAGAGAATCTGTCAGTGAAATTTGTACCTCCAATATAGAAATAAAACACAACATAGCTTATCAAAATCATGTTAGTCAGATGTCAATTTCTATGTATAAAACTGGTAATAATATCCAAAATTAATCCCTAATTATTTACCATGCTGTAGTATATTGATGGGCAAAGTTGATGCCAATGTTTTCAAGCTCTTACAGTTACACACACCCCTCTTGCTTAATTGGCACCCCTTTTCACTGCTAAGTCCCCCAAAAATGCCATGTCTGAGCATTCACTACTTAATTTTGTACATGGGGAAAAATTCACCCTTCTTCACTGTTGTACTACTCATGCTCCCTGACAGCATGATGATGTGAAACTGTCCACCATTGACAGTAAACATATTGGAGTGGCTTCATTGTCACCATGCTCTACTGCAGAAATCCTAGTCAAATACAAGATATGTTATAAGAATTAGGAGTTTATGTGGGCCAATCATCAGTTGGATGATAATACTAAAAACAAATATGATGTTTTCCGGGCATGAGTTACTATTGATAAGTAACAGAATTACAATTTCATGATATGACAAGTTTATGTTAAGGAGACAGCCAGAATAGTTTTGTTAGGTTTGTTCCGGATGCCATTCAGGACTATATGTGTTTTGGCATAGAATAAATTCCGTCATTTGACCAAATTACTGTAACAGACTGGAAAATAAATGTTATACTTGGGTTGAGTCAAAGTTCATCACAACAGAATTAAGAATAAGCGAACATGCTTGGTGATACTCATAAATCAATTGAGTATTTAGGTGTTCGGATGTGAGTGGCACTCGACCAACATCGGCTGGTACTTGATGTTTGGCACCTATTACACTGCCAATAAGCATGCGGAGATTGCTTGCCAGTCACTGTAGTACTGTAGCCATTTTGGCAGTGACATTACTGTGATTGGTTGGCCCCATTACCTCATGAGAGGTTAGAAAAGGAATGGTGGCGCCTCAACAGGCTCACTGATGCCACTGCACAGCTCAGGGACAGTTCTGATTGGATGGAGAAAGCAGTTATCCAGGCCTGTGTGTGCACAATTTGACTAATGATAGTCCTAAAGTGTTGATACTGATGCTGAACCATCACACTAACAGTTCTTCTAAGGGCTAATCTTGTCTTTTGCTGTTTGTATCAGATAAATTCTGTATTTAGTCTAGGGACGGTTGCAGGAGCAGGCAGGGTTGCAGAATACAGTGTCAAGGCAGGGCTTAGGGCTTTGCAGTCCAATGCAAAATATATAGTTGCTGCACGTGACCCCATTCTTTATTGGGGGATAAAGAAAATTAATTATATTGTCATCCATAGAGTATTACATGCTTTGTTTTACATTTCAGTGGTATATATCAGTCCAAAAAAGCATTACATTTTTTTCTAGATTGAATTTGTCATCCATAGAGTATTACGTGCAGAGATGGGCAAACCCAAACAGTTAAGTTCGGGTCAGTACCGAACAGCTACTGTTCGGGCATGGACCCCGAACATGGACTTCACCAGTAAGTTTGTGTTACTGTTCGGGTTCGGCCCCCCGAACACCAGGTGTTTCTCGCACTGTTATGTGCATGACATCATGACAAACACTGGCTCTGATCAACAGTGAAATCATTACTGCCAGTCAGACAGCCACTGTTACCACACTGTCAAATGACAGCTGGAGCCTGCAGCTGTGGTCGGAGATAAAATTTTACTCTGGTCACTGGCATGGGCTGATGGGGCTACTGCTCCTATCAGCCCTCACCTGCTGCCACTAATAACAGCGAGAGCAGGTGGCGACTGATGAGAGAATTCATCAGTCGGCACCTGCTCTCTAAATAAATAATGAAAAAAAAGCAGCAAGGCAAACCTGCAGCCCTCAGTTCTCAGCTGTGCAAGATTGGTTATCAAGAATAGAGGGGTCCCCATGCCGATTATTTAAATTATTTAAATAAAAATTAAAAATAAAAAAATCATGGGGTCCCCCCAATTTTTGAAAACCAGCCAAGCTAAAGCAGACAATTGGGGATGGTGTTTTTAGGCTTCTAAGGGGCCATGAATATTGGCCCCACAACCTAAAAATAGCAGCCCGCAGCTGCCTAAACAAGGTGCATCTATTAGATGCACCAATTCTGGTGCTTTACCTGGCTCTTTCCATTTGTCCTGTAGCCCCTGTAGCGATGGCAACTGGGGTTTATATTTGTGGGGTTGATGTCACCTTTGTATTTTCTGGTGGCATCAAGCCCATGGCTTAGTAATGGAGAGCTGCATCAATACATGGTAAAGATTTGCACAATATAATTGTGGACATTGATGTAAAAGGGATTTCCTATTTTTTCCCAATGATATCATTATCATTATTATTGAGTAAAATATGTTATTTTTTCATAAAGTAATTGCATAAAATTCACACTAGCAATTCTCCAAATTCTTCCAGCTACTTAGTAGGAACAACTCTTCTAGATATAGTAAATAATTCAACAAAGAATTATGGACTAATTTAGATTAAAAAATGAAACAATAGATGCACACATTAAATACTAAGTAATGGGGCTAAATGAATTCTGGTATACTATATTATTCCAGAGCACAATACTCTAACGCAATAAGCAGATCATTTGCATTATTATCTCAGTGGTTCCAAACTTGAAACACTTCTTATAAATTTAAATTAATAAAAGAACTACAAAGAATTTAATGAAATGTGTAACAGACGAAGTAGAACTGGACATATAATCACTTATCAGAATAATTTGCATAATTCTAAATGGAACAACTGCTAATAATATTCTCATCAAATTCACAGTTTCCATTGTCTAGTTATTTTTACTCATTCCTTCATTTTTACTGTGTGCATTTTGCATATGTGCATTTTGCATATGTATTATTATTCATTTTAAAGCAGCATTATTTTCATAGTTCTGTACATTTGAAGCTGGTTTACTTTCAATAAATATAACCTCATAGTGACAGACTGGTACAAAAGGGGAGAGGACCCTCCCTCAAAGGCTGATAATCTACAGTACAAATTGTTGGTAGGAGACAGTGGGCTAGGAGGTTGTAACAGTGGTAATGAGAAGAGATGAGCGAATATTTCAATGTTCGGATAACGATCGCCGGATTTTCAACATTTGACTATTAATTCGTCGAATATTCGCCAAACATAATCGAACGCCATTCAGCTCAATGGGAGGCAAAAACAAATGCATGCACAACACCTTATAATGGCCCAAAATGCTGCCAAAACACATCAAATGAGGGACAGACACCAGGAAAGTGGCCTCAATTCACTAAAAGTGTTAATTTTAGCATGGAACTGCAGCAATCAGCCAGGCTTGAGGTATTGGGGTCTGGGACAGCATTTACAGCTTTCAAATGAACGTCATAGTAAGACGAGGAGGGTGAGGGATCGGTATAGGCCCCCTTTGCTGGGAACCCTGATACCACATGCAACAACTCTACTTGCTTTCATGCTGAGCCACACTCAGGTGGCACAAATATCAGTTTTGTAGACTTCCATTGTCAGAAAAATTTAAGGATAGTAACACTGGTAGTTGAATCCAAGAAAGTGGAGGACTGACAGTCTCGGAGGCCTACTGCTACAGGCAACATGAATGAAGGATACCCAACCAGGAGTGTTCATATTTCCAAAAATGATTGTCTGGCACCACCAAAGTGGCATCAATTTCACCACAGCAGAAATAGTATAATAGGGACCGATAGGTCTTCCACTACACCCAATCCAGCAGATAGACACCAACCAGGACTGTTCAAATGTGTGCCCTACACCAGAGAAGTGGCATCAATTTCACAAGAGTAGAAAAAGTATAATAGAGACCGACAGGTCTTCCACTACACCCAATCCAGCAGATGGACAACCAACCAGGAGAGTTCATATTTCCAAAAATTACTGGCAGACACCACCAAAGTGGCATCAATTTCACCATCTTGGAAATATTATAATAGGGACTGACAGGTCTTCCACTACACCCAATCCAGAAGATGGACACCCAACCAGGAGTGTTCACATTTTAAAAAATGAGGGCTTGACACCACCGAAGTGGAATAACTGTCATGAGAATAGAAATAGTTTAATTGGGACCGATAGGTCTTCCACTACAGCTAACCCAGCAGATGTAGACCAACCATGACTGTTCACATTTCCACAAATTTTATCTGTGGTCACCACCTGCAGAACTACTCCTTTATAGGAGTTGTCTTGCTAATAGGTGTTGCTTCATAACTGAACAAGTGGACAAGTTGATTTTTCAGAAGTGGGATTGACTTGGAGTTACATTGTGCTGTTTAAGTGTTTCCTTTATTTTTTTGAGCAGTGTATGTATATATATATATATCAACATATATATATATATATATATATATATATATATATATTTATAGATATATATAGATATACACTGCTCAAAAAATAAAGGGAACACTTAACAGAATATAACTCCAAGAAAATCAAACTTCTGTGAAATTAAACTGTCCACTTAGGAAGCAACACTGAATGACAATCAATTTCACATGCTGTTGTGCAAATGGAATAGACAACAGATGGAAATTATAGGCAATTATCAAGATGCACTCAATAAAGTAGTGGTTCTTCAGGTGAGGACCACAGTCCACATCTCAGTACCAATGCTTTCTGGCTGTTGTTTTGGTCACTTTTGAATGTTGGTTGTGCTTTCACACTCATGGTAGCATGAGACGGACTCTATAACCCACACAAGTGGCTCAGGTAGTGCAGCTCATCCAGGATGGCACACCAATGCGAACTGTGGCAAGAACGTTTGCTGTGTCTGTCAGCGTAGTGTCCAGAGGCTGGAGGCGCTACCAGGAGACAGATCAGTACACCAGGAGACGTGGAGGGGGCCGTAGGAGGGCAACAACCCAGCAGCAGGACCACTACCTCCACCTTTGTGCAAGGAGGAACAGGAGGAGCACTGCCAGAGCCATGCAAAATGACCTCCAGCAGGCCACAAATGTGCATGTGTCTGCACAAACAGTTAGAAACCAACTCCATGAGGATGGTCTGAGTGCCCGACGTCCACAGATGGGGGTTGTGCTCACATCCCAACACCGCACAGGATGCTTGGCATTTGTCACAGTACACCAGGATTGGCAAATTTGCCACTGGCGTCCTGTGCTCTTCACAGATGAAAGCAGGTTCACACTGGGCACACGTGACAGGGTCTGGAGATGCCGTGGAGAGCAATCTGCTGCCTGCAACATCCTTCAGCATGACCGGTTTGGCAGTGGGTCAGTAATGGAGTGGGGTGGCACTTCTTTGGAGGGCCGCACAGTCCTCCATGTGCTCGCCAGAGGAAGCCTGACTGCCATTAGGTACTGAGATGAGATCCTCAGACCCCATGTGAGACCATAAGCTAGTGCAATTAACCCAGGGTTCCTCCTAATGCAGGACAGTGCCGGACCTCATGTGGCTGGAGTGTGTCAGCAGTTCCTGCAAGATGAAGGCATTGTAGCTATGGACCGGCCTGCCCATTCCCCAGAACTGAATCTGACTTGAGCACATCTGGGACATCATGTCTCGCTCCATTAATCAACGTCACGTTGCACCACAGATTGTCCAGGAGTTGGAGGTTGCTTTAGTCCAGGTCTGGGAGGACAACCCTCAGAAGACCATCTGCCGCCTCATCAGGAGCATGCCCATGCATTGTAGGGAGGTCATACAGGCACAGGGAGGTCATACAGGCACATGGAGGCCACACACACTACTGAGCATCATTTTGACTTGTTTTAAGGACATTACATTCCACCTTAATTTTGTTTGTGACTCCAAATCCAGGCCTCCATTGGTTAATAAATTTGATTTCCATTGATGATTTTTGTGTCATTTTGTTGTTAGCACATTCAACTTTCTACAGAACAAAGTATTCAATGAGAATATTTCATTCATTCAGATCTAGGATGTGTTAATTGAGTGTTCCCTTTATTTTTTTGAGCAGTGAATATATATATATATATATATATATATATATATATATATATATATATATGTATACAGTACTGACCAAAAGTTTGAAGACACCTTCTCATTTAAAGATTTTTCTGTATTTTCATGACTATGAATATTGTACATTCACACTGAAGGCATCAAAACTATGAATTGACACATGTGGAATTATATACAGGTCCTTCTCAAAAAATTAGCATATAGTGTAAAATTTCATTATTTTCCATAATGTAATGATTACAATTAAACTTTCATATATTTTAGAATCATTACACACCAACTGAAATTTGTCAGGTCTTTTATTGTTTTAATACTGATGATTTTGGCATACAACTCCTGATAACCCAAAAAACCTGTCTCAAAAAATTAACATATTTCAACCGTCCAATAAAATAAAAGTGTTTTTTAAAAACAAACAAAAAAAACATCAAATAATAAAGTTCAGTTATGCACTCAATACTTGGTCGGGAATCCTTTTGCAGAAATGACTGCTTCAATGCGGCGTGGCATGGAGGCAATCAGCCTGTGACACTGCTGAGGTGTTATGGAGGCCCAGGATGCTTCGATAGCGGCCTTAAGCTCATCCAGAGTGTTGGGTCTTGCGTCTCTCAACTTTCTCTTCACAATATCCCACAGATTCTCTATGGGGTTCAGGTCAGGAGAGTTGGCAGGCCAATTGAGCACAGTAATACCATGGTCAGTAAACCATTTACCAGTGGTTTTGGCACTGTGAGCAGGTGCCAGGTCGTGCTGAAAAATGAAATCTTCATCTCCATAAAGCATTTCAGCCGATGGAAGCATGAAGTGCTCCAAAATCTCCTGATAGCTAGCTGCATTGACCCTGCCCTTGATGAAACACAGTGGACCAACACCAGCAGCTGACATGGCACCCCACACCATCACTGACTGTGGGTACTTGACACTGGACTTCAGGTATCTTGGCATTTCCTTCTCCCCAGTCTTCCTCCAGACTCTGGCACCTTGATTTCCGAATGACATGCAAAATTTGCTTTCATCAGAAAAAAGTACTTGGGACCACTTAGCAACAGTCCAGTGCTGCTTCTCTGTAGCCCAGGTCAGGCGCTTCTGCCGCTGTTTATGGTTCAAAAGTGGCTTTACCTGGGGAATGCAGCACCTGTAGCCCATTTCCTGCACACGCCTGTGCACGGTGGCTCTGGATGTTTCTACACCAGACTCAGTCCACTGCTTCCTCAGGTCCCCCAAGGTCTGGAATCGGTCCTTCTCCACAATCTTCCTCAGGGTCCGGTCGCCTCTTTTCGTTGTACAGCGTTTTCTGCCACATTGTTTCCTAACAACAGACTTCCCATTGAAGTGCCTTGATACAGCACTCTGGGAACAGCCTATTTGTTGAGAAATTTCTTTCTGGGTCTTACCCTCTTGCTTGAGGGTGTCAATGATGGCCTTCTTGACATCCGTAAGGTCGCTAGTCTTACCCATGATGGGGGTTTTGAGTAATGAACCAGGCAGGGAGTTTTTAAAAGCCTCAGGAATCTTTTTCATGTGTTTAGAGTTAATTAGTTGATTCAGATGATTACGGTAATAGGTCGTTTAGAGAACCTTTTCTTGATATGCTAATTTTTTGAGACAGGTTTTTTGGGTTATCAGGAGTTGTATGCCAAAATCATCAGTATTAAAACAATAAAAGACCTGACAAATTTCAGTTGGTGTGTAATGAATCTAAAATATATGAAAGTTTAATTGTAATCATTACATTATGGAAAATAATGAAATTTAGCACTATATGCTAATTTTTTGAGAAGGACCTGTACTTAGCAAAAAAGTGTGAAACAGCTGAAAATATATCTTATATTCTAGGTTCTTCAAAGTAGCCATCTTTTGCTTTGATGACTGCTTTGCACACTCTTGGCATTCTCTTGATGAGCTTCAAGAGGTAGTCACCGGAAATGGTTTTCACTTCACAGGTGTACCCTGTCAGGTTTAATAAGTGGGATTTCTGGCCTTATAAATGGGGTTGGGGCCATCAGTTGTGTTGTGCAGAAGTCTGGTGGATACACAGCTGATAGTCCTAATGAATAGACTGTTAGAATTTGCATCATGGCAAGAAAAAAGCAGCTAAGTAAAGAAAAACAAGTGGCCATCATTACGTTAAGAAATGAAGGTCAGTCAGTCCGAAAAATTGGGAAAACTTTGAAAGTGTCCCCAAGTGCAGTTGCAAAACCCATCAAGCGCTACAAAGAAACTGGCTCACATGAGGACCACCCCAGGAAAGGAAGCGCTTCTGAGGATACGTTTATCCGAGTCACCAGCCTCAGAAATCGCAGGTTTACAGCAGCTCAGATTAGAGACCAGGTCAATGCCACACAGAATTGTAGCAGCAGACACATCTCTACAACAATTGTTAAGAGGAGACTTTGTGCAGCAGGCCTTCATAGTAAAATAGCTGCTAGGAAACCACTGCTAAGGACAGGCAACAAGCAGAAGATATTTGTTTTGGCTAAAGAACACAAGAAAAGGACATTAGACCAGTGTAAATCTGTGCTTTGGTCTGATGAGTCCAAATTTGAGATCTTTGGTTCCAACCACCGTGTCTTTGTGCTACGCAGAAAAGGTGAACGGATGGACTCTACATGCCGGGAAGCATGGAGGAGGAGGTGTGATGGTGTGGGGGTGCTTTGCTGGTGACACTGTTGGGGAATTATTCAAAATTGAAGGCATACTGAACTAGCATGGCTACCACAGCATCTTGCAGCGGCATGCTATTCCATCCGGTTTGCTTTTAGTTGGACCATCATTTATTTTTCAACAGGACAATGACCACAAACACACCTCCAGGCTGTATAATGGCTATATGACCAAGAAGGAGAGTGATGGGGTGCTACGCCAGATGACCTGGCCTCCACAGTCACCAGACCTGAACCCAATCGAGATGGTTTGGGGTGAGGTGGACTGCAGAGTGAAGGCAAAAGGGCCAACAAGTGCTAAGCATCTCTGGGAACTCCTTCAAGATTGTTGGAAGACCATTTCCGGTGACTACCTCTTGAAGCTCATCAAGAGAATGCCAAGAGTGTGCAAAGCAGTCATCAAAGCAAAAGGTGGCTACTTTGAAGAACCTAGAATATAAGACATATTTTCAGCTGTTTCACACTTTTTTGTTAAGTATATCATTCCACATGTGTTAATTCATAGTTTTGATGGCTTCAGTGTGAATGTACAATTTTCATAGTCATGAAAATGCAGAAAAATCTTTAAATGAGAAGGTGTGTCCAAACTTTTGATCTGTACTGTATATATATATATTTTTATCTGTATACTGTATATATACTGTGGGGAAAATAAGTGTTAGGGTTCGGTTTCCCGCTGCTGCACAAGGGGAGTCTCGAACCTGTCCCGCTGCGGTCTCCCATTCATCTCCGGCCGCAGTGGAGCCTGCTCAGCAGAGACGTCAGTCCAGGCGTCTTGCCCACTCCACTACTGGGCAGTGACTTGCTGCTGCCTTTCCTGGATCTGCTATTATAGCCAATGCTGGAGCAGACGTCTTTGGGACAAAGTACTGCATTTTCCCTTCTGAGCATGCCCAGAGTGAGATCTCTCATTGGAGATCAGGGGTCACATGCTCAGGTACTGCAGCAGCTCCTATTGGCCCACCAGGAAGGCCCTGTTACTACTAGTCTTCTGGAACAGGTTTCTCATTGGTCCTTGTTCCTGGAAGGTCCTGTAGCTGTTGCTATAAAATGGTAGCATGGCTGGGCCGCCATGTGGTAATATCAACCATTATATGCTATGCGCCAGTATGGTCATGCGTGTGTGTGGTTAGGGACCCGGCTGAAATAAGCCACTAGAATACCAACTTAATCGGTGAGGAGTTTGGTGTGCTAGCTGGTCAGGGTCGGTGTCCTAGATGCCCTAGATTACCGGCATAACCGGTGAGGAGTTTGATTGCCATAATCAGGGTCTGGCGTTCAGACGCCATAGATTGCGGGTGACTCCCGCGAGGACATTAGCGCATGACCACGTATTATGCTCGCTAGCAATTAACCGTGTACCTGAGAGCTTGACAGGACACGGTACTTTTTCTCAGCGGCTCTGTGACGTAACAGGGTTTGCTTTTGACGCTAGACAGCGCCCTAGCGTGTTTACTTTGCGGCTCACTAAAGCTAAGTGAGTTTGCACCTATCGCCATATAGCGCTGTGGCATCCCGTTAGCAGCTCTGGGATTAACAGAGTTCGCACTTACTGCCACAACGCGCTACGGCGTATATTTTAGCGACTCTGCGGGATAACAGAGTTCGCTACTTTCGCCATCTTATTAGCAGCGGGCTTCGCCTGCACGGTGGACCCCGGGCTGCGAACGCACCTATCTATTATATCTATTAGGTGCGTTCCGCAGACCTTAACAATAAGACGTTTTTATTGCAGGTACACTTCAATTCTGAAAGACAAAATCTAAAACTAAAAACCAAAAAATCGCATTGTATGATATTTAAATAATTAAATTGCATTTTATTGCATTAAATAAGTATTTGATCCACTACCAACCAGCAAGAATTCTGACTCTCACAGACCTGTTAGTTTTTCATTTGAGGCATCGCACCCCGGGACTGCAGCTTTGCCCCACTTCTGCCGCCGACAGCTTCCTGAGGAAGTGACCATGTCTCTTGTGACCCCCCTCTACCACCGCCGGCCCTCAGGTAAGATGCCTTAAATTCAGACAATAAGACGAACACCCATCTTATAAAAATATTTTTTCTGCAAAATTTGGGGTGCGTCTTATGGTCCGGTGCGTCTTATAGTCCAAAAAATACGGTACTTCCTAGTGTTCCCACAAGTGGTGGCTAAAAGATGCTGATATGCAATAGACTTTACAGCTACATAACTGTAAAGATTTTTTATGGTCATGCTAAATTAACCAGAACACATCTTTATAGACAAAAATGAAAAAGTGTTAATTTAAATTAGGAAAGATCCATTAAATTGAATATGTCAATAAGTTCAACCAGCCCTAACTGCATATATGTGCATGCAGGTCTTTGAATGATAAATTCCCCCCTTTACATATTCTATCTAGTGCTGCATTCCTGAATAATTAGCATTTGAATTCATATGCAAATGAGGTGTTAGAGAGGTTGGACACTACTTTTAAAGAGCTGTTAAGGACACCAGCCAGAAGTTCTTGGATGCTGCCAGAAAATGCAGCTCTGTCATAGTTGTAGTGCCTGTGGCAGAGTACTACATATCCACCTTCTATTCATTTTAAGTTCTCAGATTCTGCCAGAAGATATTAGTGCCATCACAATTATTGTGGCCATGGCTGGGTACTACAGTTCCACCCTCCATGGTAGCAGCCAATATAGAAATGATGTTGGAGCTGCTTAGTTCCAGCAGCATGCGAGAAATTCAGTCCGGCACCAGTACCAGTAATAGCTGATTGGCAGGGGTGCCATATGTTGCAACCCCACAGACTAGATATTGATGGCCTATCCTAAGGATAGACCATCAATAAAAAAAAGTATTCGCCAACCACTTAAAGTTCTCTGGAGCTTGATAGAGTTTTTCTGTATCCTTTGTCTTCCAAGCAGGCTTTCCACCAAGTACCAGCCTAATCAGCTTGATTGATGGCTCATTACCTGTGTAACATCAGGTGCTAGGCAAGGAAATCAAGCAGGGAGCTGTCAATTAAGCAAAAGAGGCTTATCCTGGGTAAAGAAACATCTTAATAAAAGACTTGCTCCTTAGTCATCTGGCACAACCAGGACACTTAACATCTCATTGGTATATGATGTAAATGCAAATGACCTAGTAATGCAGAAGCAAATAGAAGATATAATGGTGTTGATTAGAGTTGAGCGAAACAGGTCGGTCAGATTCATAAGTCGCCGACTTTCGCCAAAGTCGGGTTTCGTTGGCCGAAACACGAACATAGCGTGCATGTGGTCGGCAAAATGAGCGCCAAAGTCGGTTTTCTCAGAATGCTTTCAGGCGCCTTTTTTCAGCCAATGAGCAAGGGCGTACACTGTGGGCAGCGAGATTACATGTGCAGCGTCCACCCCCCCCTTGCTTTGGGGGGCTCATAGTGTCTATAAAAGCCCTGAGCGCCGACCTCCATTTTACTTCTGCCGATCTTAACAGTAGGGAGAGTTTGCTGAGGCTGTTTATCTGTAGGGAGAGAGTTAGGGCAGGAAAGAGAAGTTCTTCTGTGCTTGTGCTGATAGCAATTGTGCTGTACAGTTAGTGTGCAATGACAGGGGAGGATTTTCTTGTGTGCAGCAGCGCTGGTTATTAGGTTTCCTGATAGCTGTATTGCTGTGTGTACACTGCTGTGCAGACTGCTTTTTACACAGCACTAATACTTTTATTCTTTTTTTCTGCACAGTTACCAAGCATTCATTTTTTCCCACACCGTATAGAGCTGTACGCTCATCACACACTACCGTGTATCGGCTGGTATCACCGACAAATACATGCCTACTATCTGTGTGTGACTCTGGAAATATATACGGAGATTTAAATTTTCCCCTACACCGTATACAGCTGTACGCTTCTGATACAGTACCGAATATCTGCTCTTTGTATTACGGTGAAATCCATACTGAGAGAGCGCCTGTGTGTGACTCCGGAAATATATACGGACATTTAAATTTTTCCCTACACCATATACAACTGTACGCTCCTCATACAGTACCATATATCTGCTGGTATTTTTGGTACATTTTCCCAAACATGAGGAAGTATGGTGGAAGAGGCCTCGGACGTGGGCGGGGGGGGCAGCTGGTACTGATGGTGGTGGTGGTGCATCTGCTGGTAGTGCCAAAAGCACAATAGCACCTAAGGCAGGAGGTGTTGAGCCGGCGTCATCATCTGGCTCCAGAAGGCCTGAAAGGCTCCCTTTTCTGGGAGTAGGTAAACCGCTTTTAAATCCGGAGCATCAGGAACAGGTTTTGGCTTACATTGCCGAAACAGCCTCCAGCTCTATCGCCTCTTCTTCTGAAGTTTCAAAAAATGCAAGCACTGAGTCGTCAGTGCAGGCTCCTGGTCAGGAACAACCCCTTTCCATGTGTGCTTCACCCCTACCAAAAGTGAAGGATGCGGCAGGCCTCCCTTCAGATTACTCCCTGGAGCTCTTTTCACATACCATGCCTGGGTTATCAAGTCAAATCCTGAATTCCTCAGTCCAAGATGAATATGACATGGAGTGCACTGATGCAAAGCCATTGCTATATGATTCTGCTGGTACATTCACCCATAGCACTGCATTGCCCTCGCAGTCTACTGAGCCAGATTGTGACCCTGATAAAACTCAGGTGCCCCTTCCCGCATACTATACCTTCTTACACGGTGACACAAAGGAAAGTGCAGATGAAATTGAAGAGTAGGTGATGGATGATCCAGTTGTTGACCCGGATTGGCATCCATTGGGGGAAGAGGGTGCTGCTGGCAATAGCTCAGAAGAGGAGGAGAATCCGCAGCAGGCATTAACATCGCAGCTGCGGTTATCTGGCAGGCCCGTAGCAGTCCAAAAACGTGTTAAAAAAACAAAAAGAGTTGCAGGACAGCTTGGCCAGACGGTCAAATTAGCACAGCGTTCAAGCCCTGAAAACTTATCCCATAGTAGGAAGAGTGCAGTGTGGCACTTTTTTGACCAAAATCCTATTGATGAGGCAAAGTTTATCTGTAAGAAGTGCGGAAGGACCTTTAGCCAAGGGAAAAATTTCCAAAATTTGAATACCAGTTGCATGCTTAGACATTTAAACACAGTGCACTTGCAAACGTGGACGGACTACAAAACCTCAGGTAGCACATGTGCACCTGCTCTGACTGAAGGTAGCCAGCAATGCTACATCACTTCCCCCACTGTAATCAAACCAGTTAGCACACCACCAGCAAAAAATGTTGAGGTGTCATCGCAAGGCCAAAGCAGTCAGGGAATCCCAATGTTTTTCCAACAAAAAACTGAATCTAGGCCATCACCACCACCACCACCATCACCATCACCAACCCCCTCTCAGTCCACCATGTCCACAGCTAGTTCCCCCATATGCAGCTCTCAAGTCCAGCTCACCCTACCAGACACTTTGAATAGAACAAGAAAGTACTCATCCTCTCATTTGCGTACACTGGCTTTGAACGCCTACATTGCCAAAGTGATCTCATTAGAGATGATGCCCTTCCGTTTGGTTGAAAGCGCTGCGTTCCGAGAGCTCATGGCCTATGCTGTCCCACGCTATGACCTACCCAGTCGGCACTTCTTTGCTAGAAAAGTCATCCCTGCCCTCCACCTGCATGTGAAAGATTGCATTCTCCATGCACTCAAACAATCAGTGAGTTGAAAGGTGCACCTCACAACAGATGCATGGGCCAGTAGGCATGACTAGGGCCGTTACATGTTCATCACTGCGCACTGTGTTAATGTAATGGATGCAGGGTCCACAGGGAACAGCGATGGTGGGACAGTGCTGCCTAGTGTGCCACAAGGGACAGCAGTATACTGGATCTCCTCTATGCGAATGTTAAATACGCCTATTCATCGTCTGCATTACCCCCTCTGGGGAAATCAGACCACAACCTCATACTATTGTCTCCATCATACCAAGCTGTTGTCAGTAAACAACCAGTGACAATAAAATTAATTAGGAAGGGGACTCCAGCGGCAGAAGAGGCTCTACGAGACTGCTTTGACCTCACAGACTGGGAGGTGATATGCGACAGGGGAGAGAATGATGATGTAAATGATATTGTCGGGCGAGTAACGGATTATATAAATTTTTGTACTGACACTGTTGTACCAGCTAAAAAGATTTGATGTTATGCAAATAACAAGCCTTGGATTACAAAAGAATTGAAACACTTACTAAACAAGAAAAAAATGGCATTTAAAATGAAGGATACTAATAAACTGAAATTGATACAAAGGGACTTAAAGGGGAAAATTAAGAATGCCTGTGAGGCGTTCCGAATTAAATTAGAAATAAATTGTCACAGAACAATTCCATGGAGGTGTGGTTGGGCATGAAACAGCTAACTGGGTTTAAGGCAAAGTCGGAGCATGGGGAAGTGGATCTGCCCTGGGCTAATGAAATGAATGAGTTTTTCAACAGATTCACCAACACAAGCGCAGCGTCATCAGAAATGGGGGATGGATCCGGGAAAAAATCTGCAGCATTGCCATTGGGGATAAGCTGCCTGCTTTCACTGTCTCCCAAAGCGACGTGAGAAGACAGTTTAGCAGACTTGTTATTGGCAAAGCAGCTGGGCCTGATGGCCTCAGCCCACGTGTCCTCAGAGCATGTGCAAACCAACTGTGTACTGTCTTCCAGCACCTGTTTAACTGGAGCCTTCAATCACAGGGGGTACCAGAACTGTGGAAGACCACCTGCCTGGTGCTGGTTTCTAAGAACACTTTTCCAACTTCCCTACACGACTATCGTCCAGTGGCCTTAACATCACATGCTATGAAGTCCTTGGAGAGAATAATACTCGCCTACTTGTGTCCGAGGGTGAGGCCTACACTGACCCCCTGCAGTTTGCGCACCAGCAGAGATTGGGGGTGGATGATGCTGTAGCGTCTCTTCTACATACAATGCATTCGTTCTTGGACAATGATGGCACTGCAATGCGTGCCATGTTTTTTGACTTCTCAAGTGCTTTCAATACTACGTAATAAGTTGACTGATATGGCGGTAGATGAGGGATGATGAACAGGATAAGTGACTACCTGACAGACAGGCTGCAGTTTGTAAGGATGGGGAGGTGGTATCTGGCAGTGTATGGAGAAGTGTTGGAGCGCCTCAGGGAACAGTGCTGTCGCCCTTCCTCTTCACAATGTATACAGCTGACTTTCAGCATAAATCTGATTTTAGTCACCTCCAAAAATTCTCAGATGACTCCGTGATTGTAGGGGCATTGTGGGGGGCCGGGGGAGGAGGAATATAGAAGGGTGGTTTCTGACTTTGTGGATTGGTGTCAGACTAACTGTCTTGAACTAAATGTAAAGAAATCCAAGGAGATGGTGGTGAGTTATAGAAGGAAAAAGGAGGATTACTTACCGATCACTATTGCTGGCCAGGAGGTTGAGATTGTTGAGAGCTACAAATATTTGGGGTTCACCCTGACAGTAAACTTGATTGGAGGTGTCATACAGAAAAGGTTTACAAGAAGGGAATGAGCAGATTGTACTTTCTGCGGAAGCTCAGGTCGTTCAATGTGTGCAGTAAAATGCTGGAGATGTTCTACCAGTCCGTTGTAGCAAGCGCCATCTTTTTTGCTATCATTTGCTGGGGCAGTAGTGTGCGAGTAGCTGACGCAAATAAGCTCAACAAACTTATCAAGAAGGCAAGTGCAGCTGTTGGCCTCCATCTTGACTCTTTGAAGGAGGTATTGGAGGATAGAATTCAGAAGAAGTGTAGGGCTATAATGAACAATTCACATTCAGCAGCCGTCTAATCCTATTAAGGTGCAAGAAGGAGAAATTCAGGAAATCGTTTGTACCTACTGCTATGGGGATGTATAATAATTTCCTAAGGGTGGTAGAAAATAATGACTGATGGCTGGTGTACTAATGTCAATTAACATTGACTTATATACACCTGAAATACCCACTTTTATTTATTATGTAATGTTGGTATACCTGTGCAAGATTTGTGTCCTAATATTTTATGTACTGCTTTTTGTATTGCTGCTGTAATACTGTAATTTCCCCCCAGGATCAATAAAGTATATCGTATCGTATCGTAGTCCACGGTATAGGCAACAGTTGGCTGTAGGTGTTCGACCCTCCTCCTCCTGAAGCGAAAACCAAAGAGCACAGTCGCACCAGCACTCCATCCACAGCTTCCAGTGTTGCACACGAGGTATCCCACTATCAAACAGCTAGTGGTAAGCGTCAGCAGGCTATTTTAAAGATGATGTCTTTGGGTGAAAAAAGACACACCGCGGAGGTACTGGCCGACTACTTGCAGCGAGAAACTGGGCAGTCTACATCTTGAGCCAGGCAAGGTAGTCAGTGATAACGGCCGTAATTTTGTGGCGGCCATAGCCCTGGCAAAACTCAGACACATACCTTGCCTGGCTCACACCTTGAACCTGGTGGTGCAGTGCTTCATAAATAATTATCCGGTGTTACCAGCCCTGCTCCATAAGGTGCAAAGACTGTGCTCACACATCCGTCGCTCACCCGTAGACTCCAGTCATATGCAGAGGCTGCAGCGATCGCTCCACCTCCCCAAGCACCGCCTAATCATAGAAGTTGCAACAAGGTGGAACTCCACCATGCACATGGTTGAGAGGCTGTGCGAACAGAGGCAGGTTGTAATGCATTTGTGGGAGGATACATGGGCAGACATCGAGTTGTTGGGTGTGCAGTTTTCAAAGCTCAAAGACCTCTGTAAAGTCCTTCAGTGTTTTGAGGAATGCACACGGCTGGTAAGTGCAGACGACGCCATCATAAGCATGAGCATCCCACTTATGCATATTCTCATGCAAACTTTGCCGAATATTAAGGATTAGGCGTCTGCAGCGGAGGATGAGGAGGAGGGAAGCCTTGATTACAGTCAGGCATAGTCTGCTCAGGGAAGATTGTGGAAGAAGAGGAAGAGGAAGAGGATGAGGGGGATGATTATTTTGGGGAGGAGGATGCTTCTCAGGGGGCAAGAGAAAATGTTGGCTTGCCAAGGGCAGGTACAGGGTTTGTACGTGACTGGAGGGATGTGGATTTGGCAGAAAGTGCTCCTCCACCCACCACTGGCAGTGCATCATTGACACCTGGAACATTGGCTCACATGTGTAATTATGTCTTACGGATCCTAAAAAGGGACCCCCGCATTGCCAAAATTATGAAGGATGACGACTACTGGTTGGCCAGCATCCTTGATCCATGCTATAAAGGCAAATTATAGATCATCATGCCACAGGAGAACCTAGAGCTAATATTGGGGAACAAACAAGCAACTCTGGTAAACCGTTTGTTAGAGGCATTCCCAGCACACAGCAGCGGTGCAGGTTCTACCACGAGCCGTACTGTGCAACAAGGAAGAGGTGTTCGTGGTGCACACAGCCGAAGTGGCGTTGAAGACAGTGGTTTCATGACCATGTTGTGGACTGATTTCTCGAGTACCGCTCACACGACTGTTAATACTGAATCGATTGCTACAGACAGGAGACAGCAGTTGTCAACTAAGGTTCAAAATTACCTCTCCTCCCCTATCGATGTTCTCCCTCACAGTTCATTCCCCTTTGACTACTGGGCCTGTAAACTGGACACCTAGCCTGAATTGGCACAATATGCCTTACAGGAGCTTGCTTGCCCTGCTGGTAGTGTGCTATCAGAAAGAGTCTTCAGTGCTGCTGGATCAATCCTGACAGAAAGAAGCACCCGTCTGTCGACCCAAAATGTTGGTGATCTCACCTTCATTAAAATGAATCATGCCTGGGTTTCAAAGGATTTTGTACCACCTTCCCCTGATGACACATAGGTTGCCAGCAAAATGGCTCGCTTTGTTCTCCTCTTCCTCCGACTTCTCCAATTCCTCCATTTGCAGCTGCTGAACGTCCAGCCTACACCTCAACATATGCCAGTTTTTCCACCTCCCTAACTGGACTGTACCCCCCTCCCCCAGGGCCGGCGTAAATACCTGGCGCACCCGGGCAAGTGCCGGAGCCCTGAGCAGGGGGGGGCCCACTCGCCGTCAGAGAGACTGGCATACTATGAGGGGCCCTGTGCCAGTGCCGGTGCCTACTAGTGGGACCCCCCTGCTTGCTCAGGGCACCAGCACTTGCAATACTTACTTCTCCCTGCTCCACCACTGTGATGTCTTCCACGTTTCCTGACAGTGACATTCAGGTTAGAGAGTGCGATGACGTCAAGTCTGTGCGCCCTCTGCCTGAACAGTCACAGTGCAGAGAGGTGGAAGATGGTGATGCTGAGGAGTCCAAAGTAGAGCAGTGCCCAGCGAGGAGAGGTATTTCATTTTTTTTAATGTTTGGAGCAATATATGGGGAGCATTATACACTGGAGAATTATATATGGGACCCATCATACACTTGAGCAACACAGATAGGGCCCATTATACACTGGAGCATTATATATGGGGCCCATCATACACTGAAGCATTATATATGGGGCCCATCATACACTGGAGCATCATTTGGCCCATCATACACTGTGTTCCAAATTATTATGCAAATAATATTTTCTCTGATTTTCCCAATTTACCTATATGAATTGCAGTCATTGTAATTTTCCAGTCAAATAACTATTAGAGTACAATTGAACGGTTTTGTACAAACTGCCTATGATAACAGAATATTTTTTAAAAAATAAAACACTCAAACTGCACTCAAAATGCATGTTCCAAATTATTATGCACAGCAGAGTTTTCAAACTTTTCATTTTAATAAAGAACAGAAAAATTGTCATTTTTGAAATTATAAGCATTAGCAGGTTATTACAAACTGAAATTAAACAGTTTTCAACTCAAAACTTTATTCTAGGTGATGTTACATTTGCACATAGGACCCCTTGTTCGAAAGGAGCTTCTGAACTCTCTCGTCCATTGAATTTGTCAGGTTTTGGATGGTTTCTGCTTCAATTGTTTTGCATGAGGACAGAATACCCTCCCAGAGCTGTTGCTTAGATGTAAACTGCCTCCCGCCATCATAAACACTCCTTTTGATGATGCTCCAGAGGTTCTCAATGGGGTTGAGGTCAGGGGAGCATGGGGGCCACACCATAAGTTTGTCCCCTTTTATGCCCATAGCAGCCAGAGATGCAGATGTGTTATGTGCAGCATGAGACGGTGCATTATCATGCATGAAAATGATCTTGCTGCGGAATGCACGGTTCTTCTTCTTGAACCATGGCAGGAAGTGCTGTTTGAGAAACTCAACATACACTATGGAGTTCATCTTTACCCCTTCAGGGATCCTAAAGGGGCCGACAATCTCTCTCCCCATGATTCCAGCCCAAAACATTACTCCACCTCCTCTTGTTGGCGCCATAGCCATGTTTGCATGGGTGTCCATCAACCAGCCATCCTCCACTCCATCCATCTGGACCATCGAGAGTTGCACTGCACTCATCGGTGAATAAAACTGTTTTGAAGTCAGTCTTCATGTAATGTTTGGCCCACTGGAGCCGTTTCTGCTTGTGTGCAGTGGATAGAGAAGGTTGACAGGATGGCTTACGCACAGCTGCAAACCTCTGAAGGACCCTGCATCTTGTTGTTCGGGGGACGTTGGAGGCACCAGCAGCTTCAAAAACTTGTCTGCTGCTATGACAAGGCTTTTTTACCGCTGCTCTTTTAACCTGACGTCATTGCCTGTAGGAAAGAGTCCTCAATTTTCCCTTATCAGCACACACACGTGTGTACTGTGAATCAGCTACATACTTCTTGATTGTGCGATGATCACGATGAAGTGTCTTGGCAATGTTCATTGTAGTCATGCCTTGACCTAAACACTCCACAATTTGTTGCTTCTCAGCAGCCGACACATACTTTTTCTTTCCCATTTTGGCAGAAAATGTAGGCTGCTTAATAATGTGGGACAGCCTTCTTAAGTAGTCTTGCCTTTCATTGGACACATCTGCCAAACTAATTAGCACAGGTGTCTGCAATTGCTTACAGTGATATAAAGAGCCCTGACACACATCACCATCAATGAGTTTAACTGACAAACAAAAAAATTCTTACCTTATCACTCCTAAACAATTTTTGCATAATAATTTGGAACACAGTGTATATGGTGCATCATAAGGGGCACATTATATATGGAGCATTACATGGAGCCCATTATATATGGAGCATTATATATGGGGACCATTATATTTGGAGCATTATATGGGGCTCATCATACACTGGAGCATGATATATGGGGCCCTTCATATACTAGAGCATCATATGGGGTTCATTATTTATGGGGCATCATATAGGGCCCTTTATATATGGAGCATCATATGGAGCACATATGGGGCCTATTCTGTATGGAGCATTATGTGGAGCCCATTCTATATGGAGCAATATATGTGGCTCATTATTCTGTATAGAGCAATATATGGGGCTCATAATTCTGTATGACGCACTATGTGGTGCCCATAATACTGTATGGAGGACTATATTGTCCGGTTTTTTCAGCTATTGTAGAATTTACAATAGATATCACTCATGTAATGTAAGAAGTGAAGTATTTGGCATTGTACTATACCTATATTTCTCTGCCGTATCGGAGCATCATGAATTGTGGTATGTGTTACAGGGGCCCACTTAGACTTTTTGGCCTGGGGCCCATGAAAACCTGGAGCCAGCACTGCCCCCCACACCAACAACTTTAGCCAAATAACCCCCAGTTTTCAATGCGTTACTATTAGTGTTGAGCATTCCGATACCGCAAATATCGGGTATCGGCCGATATTCGCGTTATCGGAATTCCGATACTTAATTCCGATACTTTTTCAATATCGTATACCGGAATCGGAAGTTCCCATAATTCTTTGAGAGGCAATGTGATGTTAGTCAGCCAATGATGAATCTTATGAAGTGTGGGCACATCCTGTAATGCTGCGGTCATCTTAACTAATGGCATGGCTGTGATTGGCTGCTGAAATGATGTCAGAATGCACTATAAAAGGCGCCGCAGCCATTTTAGCGTCACTGTGCTGTGAACTCAGTTAGGGACAGAACGCTACTCTGCTCACTCTGAGGGACAGTTAGATATTGCGATTTTGTGTACTACTGTGCTTGAGGCAGGCTAGTTTACCAACCGCTGTGTAAAGCTTCATTTTGCCAGTGTTGTTTTAACAGCTCTGTGCAAGTGTGTGTGTGACAGTGCAGGTGACGCTGCAGTTTGCTCTGCATCCACCGCTGTTTGTAGGCATCTGCACGTGTCACTGACTCTTTTTTTTTTTATTTTATTTTGTGGAATTGGTGCAGCTCCATTATATTAGAAAAAAATCAAATCTATTAGTGTGACGTGCTTCCATCCGTATACAATACATTGGTTGCAAACACTATAGAAGTACAGAAAGGAGCCTTTCACAGCTACTGAACAGTTGTCTGCAGGGTTTACTGTAGTCTGTGAGCTTTTAATTTTGTGAGTGCAGATTACGCTCCAGTTAGTTCTTCAACCACTGCCGGTTGTAGTCTGCTGAGCGTGTGTCACTGCCTCATCCTTCACATTTTTCTCTAATTGGTGCTGCTCCATTTTAGTGGAAAAAAATCTAATCTATTAGTGTGACGCGCTTCCATCCGTATACAATACATTGGTTGCAAACACTATAGAAGTACACAAAGGGGCCTTTAACAGCTACTGAACAGTTGTGTTTCAGTGTTCACTGTAGTCTGTGAGCTTTTCATTTTGTGAGTGCAGATTACGCTCCAGTTTGTTCTTCAACCACTGCCGGTTGTAGTCTGCTGAGCGTGTGTGACTGCCTCATCCTTCACATTTTTCTCTAATTGGTGCTGCTCCATTTTAGTGGAAAAAAATCTAATCTATTAGTGTGACGCGCTTCCATCCGTATACAATACATTGGTTGCAAACACTATAGAAGTACACAAAGGGGCCTTTAACAGCTACTGAACAGTTGTGTTTCAGTGTTCACTGTAGTCTGTGAGCTTTTCATTTTGTGAGTGCAGATTACGCTCCAGTTTGTTCTTCAACCACTGCCGGTTGTAGTCTGCTGAGCGTGTGTCACTGCCTCATCCTTCACATTTTTCTCTAATTGGTGCTGCTCCATTTTAGTGGAAAAAAATCTAATCTATTAGTGTGACGCGCTTCCATCCATATACAATACATTGGTTGCAAACACTATAGAAGTACACAAAGGGGCCTTTAACAGCTACTGAACAGTTGTGTTTCAGTGTTCACTGTAGTCTGTGAGCTTTTCATTTTGTGAGTGCAGATTACGCTCCAGTTTGTTCTTCAACCACTGCCGGTTGTAGTCTGCTGAGCGTGTGTCACTGCCTCATCCTTCACATTTTTCTCTAATTGGTGCTGCTCCATTTTAGTGGAAAAAAATCTAATCTATTAGTGTGACGCGCTTCCATCCGTATACAATACATTGGTTGCAAACACTATAGAAGTACACAAAGGGGCCTTTAACAGCTACTGAACAGTTGTGTTTCAGTGTTCACTGTAGTCTGTGAGCTTTTCATTTTGTGAGTGCAGATTACGCTCCAGTTTGTACTTCAACCACTGCCGGTTGTAGTCTGCTGAGCGTGTGTCACTGCCTCATCCTTCACATTTTTCTCTAATTGGTGCTGCTCCATTTTAGTGGAAAAAAATCTAATCTATTAGTGTGACGCGCTTCCATCCGTATACAATACATTGGTTGCAAACACTATAGAAGTACACAAAGGGGCCTTTAACAGCTACTGAACAGTTGTGTTTCAGTGTTCACTGTAGTCTGTGAGCTTTTCATTTTGTGAGTGCAGATTACGCTCCAGTTTGTTCTTCAACCACTGCCGGTTGTAGTCTGCTGAGCGTGTGTCACTGCCTCATCCTTCACATTTTTCTCTAATTGGTGCTGCTCAATTTTAGTGGAAAAAAATCTAATCTATTAGTGTGACGCGCTTCCATCCGTATACAATACATTGGTTGCAAACACTATAGAAGTACACAAAGGGGCCTTTAACAGCTACTGAACAGTTGTGTTTCAGTGTTCACTGTAGTCTGTGAGCTTTTCATTTTGTGAGTGCAGATTACGCTCCAGTTTGTTCTTCAACCACTGCCGGTTGTAGTCTGCTGAGCGTGTGTCACTGCCTCATCCTTCACATTTTTCTCTAATAGGTGCTGCTCCATTTTAGTGGAAAAAAATCTAATCTATTAGTGTGACGCGCTTCCATCCGTATACAATACATTGGTTGCAAACACTATAGAAGTACACAAAGGGGCCTTTAACAGCTACTGAACAGTTGTGTTTCAGTGTTCACTGTAGTCTGTGAGCTTTTCATTTTGTGAGTGCAGATTACGCTCCAGTTTGTTCTTCAACCACTGCCGGTTGTAGTCTGCTGAGCGTGTGTCACTGCCTCATCCTTCACATTTTTCTCTAATTGGTGCTGCTCCATTTTAGTGGAAAAAAACCTAATCTATTAGTGTGACGCGCTTCCATCCGTATACAATACATTGGTTGCAAACACTATAGAAGTACACAAAGGGGCCTTTCACAGATACTGAACAGTTGTCTGCAGGGTTCACTGTAGTCTGTGAGGAATAACCACACTTAGGCCTTATAACTTTTCTGACTTTCTTTATCAATCTACCAAGATGAAGAAGTCAGTGAGTAAGGCACGTGGTCGTGGTCGAGGCCGTGGATTTGCAGCAGGGAGAGGACGTGGGGATTCTGTGGCTGCTGCCGCACCCAGTGACACAGCATCCACCAGTTTTCCCCGTGAGCGTTCCTTTATGCGCACTTTTGTAGGAGCTCAGCGTACCCCCCTGCTGCGTCAAGAACAAATTGAAGCCGTTGTTGGTTGGATGGCAGCCAATGCATCGACTTCAATAGCTTCCACCTCCTCTCAGGACCACAGCACTGTTGAACAACCATCAGTCTCTTCACCGCCTGCCAAATTGCCCAGGCAGTCAGAGAGCTCTGTACAGGAGCCAGCTGAGTCTCTGCTTCTGTTCTCAGAATCTGTTGGCTTGGAAACAGGGGCCCAGCCAAGCAGCATTCTGGAATGTGAAGAAGAGGCAGTATGCAGTGATGCGCAACAGCTGTGTCTCTCTGAATCTGAAGAGGCGGGTGAGCCAGTGCCGATGGTCAGCACACCGCAGAACGCATCTGATGATGATGAGACTCAGTTGCCAGTTTCTGTTGAGCATGGTGCTGGCCAGACCACCCAACAACAGCAGGTGTTGGAAGAGGGTAGTGGTGGAGATGATGAGGTCCAAGACCCAACATGGCGTGAGGAACAGGAAGGTGGTGGGAGCAGCTCTGAGGAAGAGATTGCCCCAACGGTCCAAACAGTAGGGAGAGGTAGGCTGCAGACTCGCTTGCCTGTAGCCTCCAGTTTGGCACCCGTTCGGAGCAGTTCTCTTCCAACAGCCAAACCGGGCGCTCCCAGGACTTGCTCTGCGTGGTCCTTTTTTGATACAGTTGCAGATAATATTTGCTATGTCAAATGCAAGCTGTGTAATCAAAAAATTAAAAGAGGTAAAAGTGTCAGTAACCTTAATACAACAAATATGTGGAAACATGTGCGGTCAAAGCACTTTGTTGAGTTACAAAGACACACTGGAGATGTAGGCCAACCTACAGCAGCACCTACATCTTCAGCTCGTGTTGGAGCCTCTTCCTCCAGTTCACACACAGCTGGTTCGGCTTCCTCAAAGGATTGCCATGGAAGAACCTCTGTCACTGTTGTCCAGAGACACAGTGTTATTCCACCCACAGCTGCAAGTTCCCTGTCATCCTCACACACCCAGGCCACAAAACAGCCATCGGTAGCACAGGCATGGGATAAAAGACGGCCATACTCGGCAAACCATCCACGAGCACAGGCTCTGAATGCTGGCATTGCAAAACTCCTGTCCCTTGAAATGCTGTCATTCAGGCTGGTGGAGACTGACAGTTTCCGTGAATTAATGGCATTGGCAGTCCCACAATACAATGTGCCCAGCCGATTTTATTTCAGCAGGCAAGCCGTCCCTGGTCTGCAAAAGCATGTTGAGGCAAAAATTAAACATGCGCTACTAAACGCCGTCAGTAGCAAGGTCCACCTGACCACCGATGCGTGGACCAGTACCCATGGCCAGGGACGATACCTTTCACTCACTGCCCATTGGGTGAATGTTGTGGAGCCGGGTACAGATCTTGCGAGTGGCGCTGTACGTGTTCTGCCAACTCCAAGGATTGCCGGAATCAAGTCTGTCCACATTGACTCCTCCTCCTACTCCAGTTCCTCAGAATCATCGCTGCAGGAGCCGTCACGGTCTACCTCCACATGGACCCGTGGACGCTTACCTGATGCGACCGATATGAGCACAGCCATGGCCAAACGGCAACAGGCCGTTCTGAAATTAATTCCCATGGGGAATCGAAGCCACACAGCGCAGGAGGTCTGGAATGCCATCAAGCAGGAGAGCGACGTGTGGTTTTTGCCAGCGAATCTCCAGCCAGGCTTGGTAGTGTGTGACAATGGCCGAAATCTGGTGGCAGCTCTGGGCCTTGGCAACCTCACTCACATACCATGTCTGGCACATGTGCTCAACTTGGTCGTGCAGAGTTTTTTGAGGGACTATCCGGATCTTGATGCACTGCTGCACAAGGTCCGCCTAGAGTGCGCTCACTTGCGACGTTCCAGCATGGCCAGATCGCGCATTGCAGCTCTGCAACGCAGATTGCGCCTTCCTGAACATCGCATCATATGTGACGTATCCACCAGGTGGAATTCAACGTTACATATGTTGGAGCGGTTGTGTGAGCAGCAGCCAGCAGTTATGGAGTATCAGCTGCATCAGGTGCAATCAACACGCAATTTGCGCCGTCCACACTTCACCATTAATGAGTGGGCCACTATGAAGGACATGTGCCACGTTTTGCGTGCGTTTGATGAGTCAACGCGGATGGCGAGTGCAGATGATGCACTAGTCAGCCTGACTGTCCCCCTTATCTGCCTGCTTCAAAAAACACTGCAAGCAATAAGGGATGAGGTTTTGGAAGAGGTGGAGGATGAGGAGTCACAAATTCCATCACCTTCTGGAAAGTCAGCGCAACGTGGTTCCTCACAAAAGGCTGGGCAGGGCTCACTTTGTGAGGAGGATGAGGAGGAGGAGTCAATGGAGGAGGAAGACATCGCTCCAGAGGGAGGTACACAACGCTCTAGTCAGTATGTAGAGCGAGGGTGGGGTGATGCAGAGCAGGCAGAGATAACGCCTCTTGCAGAGGACAGCGTTTCTTTGCCAGTTGGGAGTCTGCAGCACATGGTTGATTTCATGCTGCAGTGCCTAAGAAACGACCGCCGCATCGCCCACATTCTCACGACGTCTGATTATTGGGTGTACACCCTCCTAGACCCTCGCTACCGGGACAACGTCAAAAGCCTCATCACACCGTTGAACCGGGAGCGTAAAATGCGGGAGTACCAAGACACACTGGTGCAATCCCTAATGTTCTACCTTACTGCCGAGAGCACTGCTGCTGCTACTGCTTTACAAAGCAGCTCTGTGCGTCGAGGCAGTGTAGAGAGCTCTGCAACAAGAGGGAGCACACGCAGTGCCTCTGCACAGGGAAAGACCAGTATGTTAAAAATGTGGCAAAGTTTTGTGGCAGCGCCACAAATGTCTACACCAAACGAGAGGGCTCCAGTCAGCGGGAGGCAACGTATCCGTCAGATGGTGACAGACTACTTGGCTTTGCCTCTCAGTGTACTCCCAGATGGCTCTTCCCCATTCAAGTTTTGGGTCTCTAAGCTGGATACATGGCCAGAGCTTAGCCAGTATGCATTGGAGGTGCTGGCTTGCCCTGCTGCCAGTGTATTATCGGAGCGCGTCTTTAGTGCTGCAGGTGGTGTACTAACAGACCGTCGCATGCGACTATCCTCCGATAATGTAGACCGGCTTACTTTTCTGAAAATGAACAAGGCATGGATCTCGGCAGAATTTGTCTGTCCGTTTTCAGATTAAATAACTGGTTCGCAACGTTATCCATGTCTCCTGTTATGTTCATCTTTCTACCACCTGAACTCTACTCCCTGGGCTCAAACACTGCCAGTTGCTGCTCAGAAGTGTCGTGTCCACAGAACAAAACACAAGCTCTACTGTTAGTGGGGTTCAGTAACGCCAGCTGTTCCCCTGCTGTGATAACGGCAAAAAGTCCTGCTGCCTCCACCATGTTCTCTTCTCATCCCTGGGCTACAACACCGCCAGTTGTTTCTCGGAAGTGCTGTTAGCACAGTTAACACTTGCTCCCGTGTTACTGGGGTTCAGTAATGTCAGCTGTTCCCCTGCTGTGATAACGGCAAAAAGTCCTGCTGCCTCCACCATGTTCTCTTCTCATCCCTGGGCTACAACACCGCCAGTTGTTTCTCGGAAGTGCTGTTAGCACAGTTAACACTTGATCCCGTGTTACTGGGGTTCAGTAATGTCAGCTGTTCCCCTGCTGTGTGAACGGCAAAAAGTCCTGCTGCCTCCACCCTGTTCTCTTCTCATCCCTGGGCTACAACACCGCCAGTTGTTTCTCGGAAGTGCTGTTAGCACAGTCTACACTTGCTCCTGTGTTACTGGGGTTCAGTAATGTCAGCTGTTCCCCTGCTGTGATAACGGCAAAAAGTCCTGCTGCCTCCACCATGTTCTCTTCTCATCCCTGGGTTACAACACCGCCAGTTGTTTCTCGGAAGTGCTGTTAGCACAGTCTACACTTGCTCCTGTGTTACTGGGGTTCAGTAATGTCAGCTGTTCCCCTGCTGTGATAACGGCAAAAAGTCCTGCTGCCTCCACCATGTTCTCTTCTCATCCCTGGGCTACAACACCGCCAGTTGTTTCTCGGAAGTGCTGTTAGCACAGTTAACACTTGCTCCCGTGTTACTGGGGTTCAGTAATGTCAGCTGTTCCCCTGCTGTGATAACGGCAAAAAGTCCTGCTGCCTCCACCATGTTCTCTTCTCATCCCTGGGTTACAACACCGCCAGTTGTTTCTCGGAAGTGCTGTTAGCACAGTCTACACTTGCTCCTGTGTTACTGGGGTTCGGTAATGTCAGCTGTTCCCCTGCTGTGTGAACGGCAAACAGTCCTGCTGCCTCCACCCTGTTCTCTTCTCATCCCTGGGCTACAACACCGCCAGTTGTTTCTCGGAAGTGCTGTTAGCACAGTCTACACTTGCTCCTGTGTTACTGGGGTTCAGTAATGTCAGCTGTTCCCCTGCTGTGATAACGGCAAAAAGTCCTGCTGCCTCCACCATGTTCTCTTCTCATCCCTGGGCTACAACACCGCCAGTTGTTTCTCGGAAGTGCTGTTAGCACAGTTAACACTTGCTCCCGTGTTACTGGGGTTCAGTAATGTCAGCTGTTCCCCTGCTGTGTGAACGGCAAAAATTCCTGCTGCCTCCACCATGTTCTCTTCTCATCCCTGGGTTACAACACCGCCAGTTGTTTCTCGGAAGTGCTGTTAGCACAGTCTACACTTGCTCCTGTGTTACTGGGGTTCGGTAATGTCAGCTGTTCCCCTGCTGTGTGAACGGCAAAAAGTCCTGCTGCCTCCACCATGTTCTCTTCTCATCCCTGGGTTACAACACCGCCAGTTGTTTCTCGGAAGTGCTGTTAGCACAGTCTACACTTGCTCCTGTGTTACTGGGGTTCAGTAATGTCAGCTGTTCCCCTGCTGTGTGAACGGCAAACAGTCCTGCTGCCTCAACTTTAATTTCCATGGGTACCTTCTGCTACCCATCCGGGTTCCAGTACCGTCAGCTGGTTCTCCGCAGTGCCTTTGGCCTAGGTGCCTCCATGTCGGTATCCGAGTTCCAGCAACGTCTGCTGGTCCTTGGTAGTGCTTTGGAGCACAGGTACCTCCTGCTTAGTAACCGTGTCCCAGTAACGTCAGCTGGTCCTCGGTTGTGCCATTGGCTCTTTTCCTTCTGCTGACCCTCCGTGTTCCAGCACAGTCAGCTGGTCCTCGTCACTTGCATTGGCTCTTGTACCTTCTTCTACCCGTCCGGGTTCCAGTACCGTCAGCTGGTTCTCCGCAGTGCCTTTGGCCTAGGTGCCTCCATGTCGGTATCCGAGTTCCAGCAACGTCTGCTGGTCCTTGGTAGTGCTTTGGAGCACAGGTACCTCCTGCTTAGTAACCGTGTCCCAGTAACGTCAGCTGGTCCTCGGTTGTGCCATTGGCTCTTTTCCTTCTGCTGCCCCTCCGGGTTCCAGCACAGTCAGCTGGTCCTCGTTACTTTCATTGGCTCTTGTACCTTCTGCTACCCATCCGGGTTCCAGTACCGTCAGCTGGTTCTCCGCAGTGCCTTTGGCCTAGGTGCCTCCATGTCGGTATCCGAGTTCCAGCAACGTCTGCTGGTCCTTGGTAGTGCTTTGGAGCACAGGTACCTCCTGCTTAGTAACCGTGTCCCAGTAACGTCAGCTGGTCCTCGGTTGTGCCATTGGCTCTTTTCCTTCTGCTGACCCTCCGGGTTCCAGCACAGTCAGCTGGTCCTCGTTACTTCCATTGGCTTTTGTACCATCACCAACAGGACAAAGAAGGTTAAGACAAACTACAAGATACAGAACAAGAGACAGAAGAACAATAAGCAGAAGATCAAAAAGCAGAAGAACATGAAGTATAAGACCAAAATGAAGAGCAAAATATATGCTCTAAATTCTAAGCAGAAGAAGACTAAGCAGTGTATGGGGGTGAGTCCGTTCCTCCTCGTGGTGCCCCTGGAAAATGCCTGATGCTGCTGCAGGCTAAACTGAACGCGGACAAATACTGTTGTAATTAAAATCTTTCGTGACAGCAAGAACGGAAGGATGAAAATTCAGAGTTTTACAGATTACAAGTACAGGAATGTCTGTCACAAATAAGAATATGATGAAAAGGATGAATAGGAAGAAGATGAAGAAGTAGAATATGAAGAATAATAACTGTTTAATAAGAACAATATAAGTAATGTTAACAAAAAGATGAATAGCAAGAAGTTTTAGAAGATTAAGAAGGTGAAGATGAAGAATAATTTGATGAGAAAGATGATGCTGCTGAAGATTATGAAGGAGAAAGTGTGTGAAAAGTTAAAAAGGTGAAGAGCATGGAAGTTGTGAAACAGACATATTTGACAAAATAGAAAAAAGGTTAACAACATTGTCAATTTCTTCGTCAATCCAAACGTATTTCAAAAAAAGAAATATTAATGCTATTCCATTGCATTGTGTTAAACATCTATGCCTTTAATGTCTCCTCAACCTTCCCCAATAAATTCTACATTACTCTTTGTTGTTTTCCTTCATGTACAATTAACCAACAAGGCAAGAATGGGTTTTTTTTAATTCCGATATTTTGTTCCCATAGACTTACATTGTATTTCCGGTATCGGTATCGGGTATCGCCGATATTTTTTGTGTATCGGCGATACCATTCCGATTCCGATACTTTTGGATATCGGAAAGTATCGCTCAACTCTAGTTACTATTATTATAAAGTGAATTAAGGTTGGCAAGCTTAAGTAATAAGAATTGATATTGTTGGCATTGAAATGGGCACTGTAGGTGTGTTTACTGTCCTCCACTCTCTGGTGACTGTTATTCCCCATTGACTTGCATTGGGGTCGAGATTCGTTTTTGGCCGAACTTCGACTTTTGCCGCGAGTTAGTCGGCCGATCTTGTACGACTTTTGGTAAAGTCGGGTGGTCCGAAACCCGACTCGACCCTCCCGGAGACACAGTCGCTCATCTCTAGTGTTGATAGATTAACATTTCAAAGACCTGCATGCCCATATATGCAGTTTGAAGATTGAATAGAGGGGGGTGATCTTACTGACTGATTCCCTTTAATAAATGTCTTAGCATGAAAAGAGTTAAGATGTATTACTTTAGTTACACAGTCATCCACCAAATGTAATAAACCTTCTGTAGATGAACATTGCACTTTTAATGAGAGCTGATATCTTGCATGACTCCAGAGTAATTCCGGTAGATTGGCTTGAGCTTGCTATTCACTTACTCTGGCAGTCTTTTAGCTTTGATCTGAAATCTAAACTGCCAAGTACACGGGTCAGACATCAGCTTTGAAGAATCTAACATTTATCAAGTCTCTATACTTTCTGCAGTGAATGTATTATTCCTGTGACAGTATTGTTAACTGAAATATTCTGCAGAACCACCCTAGGAAGAAAGAAACCATGACTGAGCATTGGTATTACATTCTGTATCTTTTCTTTGTCCTCTTGTGTGACTATTAACTGTTTTATTGCCAAGGGTTATGGCTAGCATCTAGAATAGATGACCACTATTGTATACTTTAGCTATCTTGGGCTAAATTTGCATTGAGTATATTCTCCTCTTTTCACAATCAAGGTTTGTTATAGATTCTTCCTTCTACAATAATATAGAAAACTGATTGTCATGGTCCAGTCCGGAGTTTGTGCGCTGCTGTCCTCTCTCAGGACTGGTCATGCGGGGGTTAATTTCCTCGGCCTCGTTCTGGAGCAGGCTGGGCTATTTCAGTCCGTCACAGCCGGCTTACCAGTGTTAGTGATAGCTCAAGCTTCCAGTTTAGAGCCTCTGACCCCTGTTACCTGGTGATCCTCCTGCCTTTGACTTGTTTACTCGTGTATGATCCGGACTGACTCTGATCCCGTCTCTTGGTATCC